>MUZC01000077.1:267013-281098 GCA_002072015.1 Radix auricularia | reverse complement strand
CAATAGACATCAAGCTAGCCCCCCACAATTGACATAAAGCTAGCCCCCACCCCACAATAGACATCAAGCTAGCCCCTCAACCACCATGCCCCTAACAATAGACAAGTTTTATAATGAAATATTTCATTATAGAGAGAATCTACATTTTTCAAAATGTTATTTAAATTATCAATTACTTGAAGAGAGGCAAGGGCAACTTTACAGGCGAGTGGATTACCACCAAACGTTGATCCATGTTCACCTGGTTGGATGGTTAACATAACATCATCATCAGCCAGCACAGCAGAAACCTGATAGATTGGAAGATTATTGCCTTCAATAGATTCCTATAACATCAATGAAAATTCTAAAGCATTTGGTCTAATTTCCTCACTGATAAGGGAAATAACAAATAAAACATTCATTATCTCATGTCAGCTTATATTTGATTATAGTAATTGTTACAGAATTAAACTTACAGGTAAAACTCCACCTGATAGAGCTTTTCCAAGGACTACAATGTCAGGGCGCACATTTTCATGATCACAAGCCAATCTCCTTTATATTTTAAAATAAAAATACTTGAGTAGATTATAATGGTTTTTTTTTTAGTTAACTATATGATTATTTTACTATATATCAATAGGATGTGCTAGAGCCATTTTATTTTCTTTTAGCCTTGCAAAAAATTTAAAAAGATTGATTACATCCTTTTTAAAATATATTATTTAGAAGATGTGCCATTGATTCCACAAAATAAAAGAATTAATTTTTCATTTTTAGGAAGAGTGTTATGAAAATAAAGATAACTTTTTATATTATTTTTTTAAACATCCCTACACAACAACTCACCAATTAATGATATTATATATTTATTTATTTGAAAAGGATGATAAGAATATTTTGACTGAAGAATGACAATATAATGATTACCTCCCTGTCCTCCCGAGCCCAGTCTGAACCTCATCAGCCACCATCAAGACATTGTACTTGGTGCACAGTTCTCTCACTTTCTTCAAGTAACCTTCCTGTGGAACAACAACACCTGCTTCTCCTTGGATAGGCTCAAACATAAATGCACAGACATTGGGGTCTTGAAATTCTTTCTGAAATAATAAAGTAGGAGACTTTGCAAACATTATTTAATTAGTAAGCTAACTATTGTCCTTTAGAATATTTTGAAATTTTATCAATAAATTATTGTAAAATAATTTTTTTTAAAGGCAATTTGACCTCAAGAGCCACAGTATCATCATAAGGAACAACACTGAACCCTGGCATGAAGGGCCCATAATCCTTGTAGCTCGATGGATCAGTTGATGATGAGATAGCAGCTAAAGTCCTTCCCCAGAAATTGCCTTCTGCAAAGATGATTCGGGCTTTATTTTCTGGAATCTTCTTCACCTTGTAAGCCCATTTTCTGGACAATTTACAAGCAGTTTCACCACCTTCAACACCTGTCAAGTCAAAGAAATTTAGAACAAACTCAGTTTTGACTATTTTTGAGTTTCTGTGGTAAGAAACGGGATTTTACTATTAGTCATGTTATAATTTCATTTAACCAAAGAGCACTTACTCCACAAAAAATGCAATCTCTTTTGCATGCATCCATTTTGAGTTAAGCAGCCTGATTATTATATTTAATTGTTAATCGAAAGGCTACTTACTGTTTATAATCTATTTTGTCTGTAAGTCGAGGGTCACTTTTTGACCCCAAAAATATAAAAGTATAATAAGTCAAGATTAAAAGTTGGGCTTCAAAATTTTGCCAATTTTATGATTTTTAAATGGATTTTATCGAGGTACAGAACCTGAAACAGTTATGGTCCTTACTTCTCCGTTTCCCTGCATGTACCTGATATCTGAGGCAACGTAGAGTTAAGTACACTAACTCTATGGCAGGTGTTGGCAAACAGGGGTAAATTACCCTATATGGGGTAAAAAGGGAATTCTTGGGGTAATGCAAACTCATTTGGGACATGTAAAATCCAATGGAATTCACTAAACTAAACACATATTCTTATGACCTGAAATCTAATCTCTTAAGGCCTTGGCTAATACTTGGGCAACCTGCTCCATCTGCTGAGCAGTGCCATACAACATTGTCTACACGTGGGACTCTTTTTGCTTCCCGTACCTCCCAAAAGAAACCCTGCGTGGAACAAACATAAGAGAAAGCTCAACCATGGGTCTAAGAAATAACCAGGACTTATTACAATTAGCAACGGATCGTCGCAAATGGAAATCCATGACCTCTGCCCTATGTGCCATCTTCGGCCCGAGAGGAAATAACTAACTAACTAACCTCCCTGGCTATATCTAGCGCGGGACATGCGTCAGCAGTTGTGTGACTGTCTCAGAGGCTTGGCTGCCATGACGGCAGTTTGAGTCTCTGTTGTGGTCTAGCTGGTTAAAATAAGAGTTGGTTGGGCAATGCTCAGTGCGCATTTGGGTCACTAAACTCTGGTCCCTTCGGTTTAGACCCCACCATGTTAGCGAAAATACCCCCCTAGCCGTCGTATTATCTTCCCACACCAGGTACCACTTTTCCTTGAAGTGGTCCATTAGCCAGGTCTTTGCCCCGAGATAGGTAACTGGGACATCTGGTTGGGGTTGGGCTGCTCCAGCTTTTGCCAGGGAGTCTGCTTTTTCGTTGCCTTCGACATTCACGTGATTGGAATGGAATTCACTAAATGGTTCCTTCCAGTAAACAGTTCCTTCCAGCAAACACATTTTTAAATTCGATATCTATGTACATTTCTTATCTACATACTAAAAAAAACACCAAACTACTCTCCACTTTCATTTTAATGACACAAATGACAATAATCTTAATCTAGATGACTAGACTGTATTAAGAATCCTTCTGTGATATTTAAAATTAATGCCTTAAAAACTGAACTAAAATTCTTATGCCTGTTAATATCAAGTCATTTTCATTTCATTACATATGAACACTTTGTGGTATTATTTTTAATACAAAAGTTTTAAATTGAAGAGGAATTATTGTTTAGTGCTCCTCTCCAATTGCAATGTCAAGTATTAAATGTATTCAAATTCAATAAAGTTAATGAATACTTTGATAAGGTAAATTTAAAGTGTGAAGATTTGTCATATCTAGAATGCCTGGGCCGTTAACTGATATATTAAACTCTTAACTTTTATAATTGTATCAAATAAAGTCCCTCTGAAATATGAATGCTCCGTGTCATTTTGATTTAAAATATCTACGATTTGTTTACGGGTCATTTTTAGAGACTCGTTAGTCTGTTAGGCTTCTAAAACTCACCAAATGCGTTTTCTGCTGGGGCTTAGCCCCAGGCTCACGGGGTCGGGGGTGGACCTTACGACGCTCCCCCAAACGCCCAAGTCGTGTGTAGGATTTCGAAGCTTCGGGGCTAATGTCAACATAAACTTTTATATTTTGGGGTAAACAGCAAAAACATTTGCCGACTACTGCTCTTTGATAACTGGAGATAGCCCACCATTCAGTGCACAAATTGTATTGAGATTATTTTGTTTATAATTCATTTTAAAATGAAGATTATGACTAACATTTATACTATACACAAATTTATAGAGTATTTATTGCTGCTTCTCTGGTTCCCATTAAATTATCTCTATCTTACAAAACATTTAAACTGTTAAATAGCCTCAATGTTTTTATGCAACACATACATTTTCTAATAGGAATAAATCTATTAAATAATTAGTTGACTTAAATAAAAACTTACCA
This sequence comes from Radix auricularia, assembly GCA_002072015.1. Lineage (NCBI taxonomy): Eukaryota > Metazoa > Mollusca > Gastropoda > Lymnaeidae > Radix > Radix auricularia. Next base: position 277,383 of record MUZC01000077.1, on the reverse strand, counting down.
GTATTCATTGGTAAAACCTTGTCATAGCCAAAAAGTTTGGTAATATATTCCTCGTATTCTCCCAGACACGTATTGTAAAATGCCCTGGAAGTCAATGTAACAATCTCTGCTTGCTTCTTTAGAGCAGCAATAATTTTGGGATGACAGTGACCCTGATTCACAGCTGAGTAGGCACTGAGGAAATCATAATATTTGTTGCCTTCTACATCCCACACAAAAACTCCTGGGGATTAACAATTATTGGTCACGTCAATTTCTCCCTTTTTTAGGTTGGATAAAAATATTTACATCGCAAGAATAATATAATCACTGTAAGTAATAATTTATTTTTTTAAATTTTAATGAAAGTAATTTTTCCTATAATTATATAACAATTAATTTCTATTTGGATAAGTATGTGGAAAGTCTTTAAATGATATATTGAGAAAATCAAACACACCCTTAGCATTTCTAATAGCAACTGGCAGAGGATGATAGTTGTGTGCACCATACTTTTCTTCTCTACTGAAAACTTTTTCAGATGGAATTCCAATTTTTGCCGGTCCTACCGCTGGGGCAGCTTTAGTGGAATGCTGCTTTAGGACATTTGTGAGAACCCTTGATGTCTGTTGCATGGGTTTTTGAAACCTTCTAATCATTTTATACTATGTTTATCTGCAATGAAAAAAATAACTTTATTATCTGTGTCACTTAATCTAAACAAATATTTTTCTCCTCGTTTTAAAAAAAAGTTTTTAGTCACATCCATTCAAAACACATAACTTACCTACTTCAGAAAGTAAATGAGAAACAACACACTCAATAGATGGTTTTATTTAATCTGTTCAAAAGGAAAATGCAAGTTTTGTGACCTGAATAATTTTAAGCTCAACCCATTGCGTCATGTGATGTCATGCATTGGGCTTAATACCTGCTCATTTCACTGACATTGCATCATTGTAGTAAAACTATTCAAAATGGAAATCAATGTATAGGCAAGGCTAAAATTTCATACTCCATATTGTTTAGCTACTGTTGATGTATAAATTTAAACTGGGTAAAATCAATAAATGTGAATTACATTTGAGGCAGTAAACAGTTACAAGATATGAAAAATGGATAAAAATCAAACACAAATTACATATTCTGTGTGATTAACATACTCAGAAAGTTCAAAAGAATTATAATTGAAAGGTTTTTTTTTTCTTTTCTTTCTAAAATAGTTGAAGATTTTAATTCGATTTGTAAGGTGCTTTGGAATTTGTATTCACAAATTATTTCAAATCATTCCAAGTTGTCATGAATATAATTATGAAATCATATCTTACACATTATAGGGCTCCTTTTTTTTAAAGAAGACTTTTGCCACCTGAGCTTATCCTTGCATTATATTTAGTCTCATATATATATATGCGTATATATTAGACCATTGAATTTTGATAGTGTGCATTGCTTTTCCTGAATTGTTTTACACAACAAATTCTATGCCCAAATGCCAGACCAGAAGTAGAAGGATATTTATGTGTTTTTTCTTACAAATGGAACAAGTGTTACATTAGAAATGTTGTTGCACAATATTTCAAAGATAGAATTTAATGTCTTGTGTATTAATACAACTTTCCTATTTATTCTATCTTCTAGTGTTTCTAGGTTCAGTAATTTAACCAACAGACTTATTCTTTTCAGTTATGAATATTTACCAATAATTAATATTTCACCTCATTTTTTAATTTGTTCTAATTTGTAAATGTTTTCTTTGGTAGATGCATATTTTAGTATGGGTCTGACCATTATTCAATAGTTATCATACTTATTACAAGCTATGTTTTCACTAGGGTTTTTTGGTCCACAAGGCAAAATAATAATAAAATTGTAAAGTTGGTTTGGAAAAAATTAAGGTAACCAAGTTCAGGGCTTTATCCACATGGCAATCCCCTTGACCAAATTAATTTTTGAATAATCTTAAAATTTATTATGGGAAAATGATAATCCCCAGGGTCTAAAAACTTTTTACAAAGCTCTAACAGGAGGCTACCAATAGTGAAAATTGTGTGTATCTTTTAACTATTTTAACTATATTTGATGTTTAATATTTAGTTATTGGAAGAGTTATGAGGGTAATATCTGGTATTTAAGACTATTTGATACAGACAAAAGTTATCTATAGAATTGCATTCAAGAGTATAATAATCAAATTGTAGATTATAAAATCATCACATATTGGGTTGAGGTTACATTTAACAATATTTTTTATACCAGGTGGCCTGGGGAGTGTGATTAAACCATTAAGGTGGTTAAGTAGAAAATATGTTTTTGGAATAAAATTGGTTGCTGGAAACACTTTAAGTATATCTCAAACTCTTTGACACACTTGGACACTTTCTGAACAAAAAATAAAGTACTTGACCTTTTTTATAGCAACTATTTTCTGTAATCATCTACAATAGTTTGATTACTATAAAGTCTCATTGTTTACGACAATTGGAGTGTCTGATATCCACAGACATCTGTGACAAAAACACTCCTTACAAACTGGATGAGGGAAATAATGGAGCAGAGGGAGACAATCTATGTACTGGAACTGTCTCATTGTTTACGACAGTTGGAGTGACTGATATCCACTGACATCTGTGACAAAAACACTCCTTACAAAGTGGATGAGGGAAATAATGGAGCAGGGGAGACAATCTATGTACTGGAACTGTCTCATTGTTTACGACAGTTGGAGTGACTGATATCCACTGACATCTGTGACAAAAACACTCCTTACAAAGTGGATGAGGGAAATAATGGAGCAGAGGGAGACAATCTATGTAGTGGAACTGTTTACCACTGGCTGAACTACATAAGGTAAAGGATGGCATTAATTTTAACTATAGTGTAATATAATGCATAATGGGTTGAAAAATGGTATGAAAGGGATAGCCTAGGAATGAAAATGAATGGAATATAAAAAGAGGATGACATGGTGTGATGGGATGGATTTAATACAGCTTAATTATGACATGTCAAGTGGTAGGTATCCTTGATTGAAAAGTATTCTTTAAAATTTTGTTTTTTTTTAAAGTATGAGATTAAAGTATGGTGAGTTATAAATAGTGTCATGCCATTTGAAATCACTGAACTAAAATACACTTCTATAAGTAACATGATTCTTCAGCATAGTTTCCAAAATATCATTCATGAAATTTCAAATAATACAGTTAGGTATAAACTGATAATTATAATTACAATATTTCTTATCACATTTTTCTTCCCCTCACTGTGGTGAAGAGCACTTGAAAAACGGCCATTTAAAATATGAAGAGGTGTTCAGTGATAAGGTAACTAGTGCAGGAACTATCTCTCTAATACAACTTTATAACATATAATGTCAAAATTTTTGTGCATTTTTACCAGAAATAAACTAATTAAAATAATTTACTTATTTGAAAAATATCAAATATCTCTCAATTTAAGGGAGCCCAGCTCCAACTCCCAATAAATAACTAATAAAATAATAATATATACTAGATACAACGTGGGGTGTAGCATATATTAAAGCAGTGGTTCTTAACCGGTGCTCCACGGAGCACTGGTGCTCCGCAAGGTAGTTGCAGTGCTCCACAAAATTATGAAACTCAAAATTTAAAGCTCAGGTTTCACATTAAATCTTTTTATTTTTCTGAATTAAATTTTGCTCAATGTTATTTTTTTACTTATTAAATTTATATTTATTATAAATTTGTTTCGTACATGGAGACGGAGCATGTTAGGTGAGGCTGGAAGAACTGGAAAGAGCTGGGAAGAATTTAAACGACTGGCAAGGGACCGTGCACAGTGGCGAGCTTTGACAGAGGCCCTGTGTTCCACAAGAAACCTAAAGGACAAATGATGATGAAAAATTTGTTTGTCATGTTATAATTTTACACTCTTATGTTTTATTTTCAATAAAAGTCGTATGTATGTATATTTGTTGTTTTTTTTACTCCTTGATTTTGGTGCTCCCCAAATTTTTGTCATGATCAAAAGTGCTCCCCGACTGCAAAAGATTAAGAACTACTGCATTAAAGGCTCGCTCATAGATAGTGCAAAGAAAGGAGAGAAAGAAGGGGAGGAAAGAACTGACAAACCGTTTCATGTAGCAATCGGAACAATGTGAGTGAATGTTGGGCCGGGGGGCACGGGGGTAGACGAATTGTAAGTCTCAAGATATGCACACTGCAGTGAGCTACCTGCCCCCCACTCTGCACCACCCTAGCTTGCCAACCATAAACTGTGATTGGATGACCTAAGCAAGGGTTATTTGTCATGCTTATTTGCACTCATCTTGTGCTTGTTCTGGTGAATTATATATATAGATGATTTTCTCACTGTTCCATTAAAGTTTATCTAAAAAAATGAACACACCAAGTAATGAAATGAATGTATTGAAAAATAATTTGTCCCATGCATGTTCATTTGGGCTTATGAGCACACACAAAAAAAATTAATTCCCTCTGCTCTAATTATTAATAAAATGTAACATAATTAAGAAAATACCATATTGTACATTACTTTTGTCTTTTGTGTCCAAGAAATAATTACCAGTATAGTTAGTATAGATCAAAATATAATTTAAATGGCTAGCCATTAGTCATTTGTTGTGACTAGTCAGTGGTCACATTAGAAACCAAGATACTAATTTCTTTCTTAATAATCTTAAACTAATTAAACACTTAAAAACATGCAGTTGCAGGTCTCTCTAACAAATTGAACTGGCAAAGTTATTATGAATGAATGTAAATAAAATATTCAGTTGTTTAAAATGTTTGAGTTTGTAATTGATTTTTAATTAAATTGTAAGTAAAACAATTAGAAAATATTTTAAATTTAAATATTCATTTAAATTTAATTCATCAAGTTGATTTTAATTTTAGTTTTCTATTTTCTAGATTCTAGCCCCCCCCCCCCCCCCTCAATTAAAATTAATTTGGTAAAAGCGAAGTATGTCGACCGTGACGTCACGGTCATGGCGGCCTTCTTTGTTGTTATAGCACGTCCTTTAAAAAGCTATAAAATTAAAATTCTATAGGTATACAATTAGGGATAAAGCGAAGTATGTCGACCGTGACGTCACGACGCTACCAGTAGCTGGAAAAGAAAGTTCTATAAATTCTAAAAGGATTATAAAAAATGGAAGGTTTTAGGGTTTGGGTTAGGTATAGTCACAGTATGCCCTAATGAATACTAGACTCTAGTTAGGTCCTAGTCAGTGCTTTTTTTCTGGCGGAACGCACCGGAATGGCGTTGCGGCACCTTTTTCCACAGACTTTTATATTTTTTTGCTTGGAATGTTTGGTCTTTACTCCTTTTTCATGTTTCGTTGAATGCAATATCGCTGATAGTGTAAAGTGAATTTTAATATTAAACAAACCAGTCATATATAATAGCCCGGCTATTATATAAGCATCGAAATGAGGAAAAAGATGGCCAAAGAAATCGTCCGCTGTAAAAGTAAGATTTCAGTGATGATCGACGAATCTACCACGTTGAGTCAAACATCAACACTTATAGAGTATATTCGGAGTTGCGTAGAAGAGGGCACGGGAATGAGTTAACCAATCAATTTATTTCTAGACTTAGTGGAGCTTGAAAATGTTACGGCCAAGGGAAAATTTGATGCATTACTCGAATGTCTCACGTTTCATGGAATAACAGAAGAATACCTGAAAGACTATTTAGTTTCTGTAACATGCGACGGCGCATCTGTAATGTTTGGATGCAAAAGTGGAGTTAAGAAGTTACTTATCGATAAATTTCCATCTGTGATAGTGTGGCATTGTGCTAATCATAGACTCGAATTGTCAGTAGCTGATACTGTAAAGGAGATTTCAGGAATCAATAGATTTAAATCTTTTCTGGATAAGCTTTACGTTCTGTATCATGCTTCGCCAAAAAACAGCAGAGAGTTGCATTCTTGTGCTGAAATACTGGAAGTTGAGCTGTTGAAAATTGGACGAGTTTTAAGCACGCGATGGGTATCATCTAGTTTTCGTTCGGTGTTTGCAGTGTGGAATAATTATGCAGCGCTGGTGAAGCATTTTGAAGAAGCGACAAATGATCCAACAAGAAGCGCAAGTGATAAGTGCACTTATGAAGGCCTGAAGAAGAAAATTACATCTACAGAATTTCTAATGGATCTAGGATTAATGTGCGATGCTCTTCAGGAATTATCTGAGTTGAGCTTGGATCTACAGGAGCGCAACATAGATCTATACAAGGCGACTCAAAAAATAAAAGCACTTGTACAAGTCTTTGAGGAAAGAAGTCAAAATGCAGGCACATATTATAAAACTGCAACAGCTGCCGCCGATAAGCTCAGCTTTCATGGAGTTATATTACACAAAGAAAACCTCACCTAATGATCCTCCTATTGATCCTAACGCCTTTTACAAAAAACTAAAGAACTCAATTGAGAACAGATTGCTTACTAACGAAGATGCTGAATTAGCTCAGTGGGCTTGCATGTTAGATCAAAAACAGTGGTCAGAAAACGTTACCAACTAGATAACATTTGGAGAAATGGAAATTAGAAAATTGTCAAACAGACTACAACTAAATGAAAGAGAAATGATTCGTGGATTCCGTGAATACCTTATTGAAAAGAAATATCCAGAAACACTGCTTCCGTTGATTCGTGCTATACATACTACTGTATTTCTATTTCTTCTAGTGAGTGTGAGAGAGGATTTTCACAGTTGAATCTTATAATCACCCCAACCAGGGCTTCTTTGATGACAAAAACAGTTTCGTCACTGTTATTCATCAGATTGGTGGGTCCACCTCTCACATTTTTCGATCCTTCAAAGTACGTTGATTCGTGGTTACTTCGAGGAAGACATTCAGGTGTAGACAGTCAAAGTCAAAGCAGGAAAAGAAATCGAGATGATTTGTCAGATGAAAACATGCGAAAACTGTGGAACTTGCTGTAAAACCTCAAACTCAAAGGTTGTCTTTTTAATATATTAGCCTACATAATTAATAAAACTTAACAGTTTAAACCTTGTAATTTTGTTTCTTTGATATAATCAAAAATTTTATGTTTACTACACTCATTTCAGTGTTATTTCTTTTTGACAAAACGGACATAAATATGCGTTCCGGAACCTTTTTCTTCAGAAAAAAGCGCTGGTCCTAGTCCTAGGTTACTAAGTAACTAAGTACTAAGCACTAGGACTATGACTAGGGCCTAATCATTTTAAATTTTACAACATTTAAGCCAATTTAATTTATAATATATTTATTTATGAAGTTAAGTTTGTTTTAAAAATAAATAATATTACTCAATACAGTAAAACAGCGTAAACTTAGCGCTAAGGTTCATTGAAACACTTACGTATTAATATTAGCGTCAGATGTTGGCTCGTCAACAGATAACAACCACCTACTGCACTTAAATATTAATGTTTGACTGGTTTGAGATTTTGAGATAACTTAAATTCCCTCATGAACCCGTGAGGTAGAGTTCTCCCCCTGTCGGCCTTGACTTGGTGACCGATAAAGGAGGTAGAGTGATTGTGTTTTCCGTGAGGTGGTTGGGGATGTGGGTTGTGACAGTTGTGTTGTTAACCAACAGGGAATAGGGAATTTAAAAAAAAAAAAAAACGTCATGTCTGCAGACACAAGGGGAAGCGACTCTGTGGTGTGCGCCAATCTACATGTACTGCTGTTGCCGAGTTAAATATAGGAAATGAACTATTTGTACAAGAGTGCGTGTAGTGTTGCAATTCAATAGTGTCAAGACAGACTACAGATTTAAAACTTTAACTTAATGCTTCTGTGTTCTACTTTAATGTGATCTGTCCCCGATTTGGTGACTTGGTTTGCAGTGCCTGTACTTTGAAACTGACGCACCCTAACTTTTTTTAAAAGCAGCAACATACAAGTGAATTTTGAAATTAACACACACAAAAAAAAAACAAAAAAAAAAACTGCCACTTCCAATGAAAATCCTCTCGGCCACACGTTATCATATTTTTCTTTTCTTCTTTCATTTTAATTAAAAATCAACAATTTATGCAAAAGTTAAAGAAAGCTATTAGATCTACGGGTTTACAAATATTGACAAATTGGCAGCATATTTATACTGCAGGCTAAGCCCAAACACCCTCTTTAAGCCGTTTTCTATGCAGCCCAAGCTTTGATTTCATTTGATAAAATGATGTGGTTTAACTGACTTAAGTCAAAGGGCCATGTGCAAGTGCAGCTTGGATCATTCTTACTACTCGACACAGTTTAGATTAACCTTATGTCTTGGCTTGAGAGGCTTGGCTGGTATCGTCCCGATGTAGCAGTTTTAAAATGGCCCTAAATTAAAACACAAATGTAGCCCGAGTTTCTTTGCCAATTGTAAATCTTAATTCAGTTTTTATTTAATTATTATTTTAAGTATTTTATTTTTAAAAAATATATTGCACTGCATTGTCTCATTTTCATCCTGCCCACATCAACACGGCATTAGAAAAAAAAAAGATCATGTGAAACACAATTAATAGGTTTAATAGATGATCTCTCAAAATGCTTAGACAATAATGATTATATAGATACAATAATACCAGACTTCTCAAAAGCATTTGACAAAGTTCACCACCTTCGTTTACTATTAAAAAAAAAAACACCTAACTACTTGGGAATCTCAGTAATAACCTTACATCACTGGGTCCAAGACATCCATTTAGGTAGGGAGCAAACTAATTCTTAATGGATCTAAATCTGCACCAATAAAGGTTAACTCGGGCGTTCCACAAAGAACTGTGCTAGGTTCCTTACTCTTTTTAATTTATATAAATGATTTACCCAACAACATCTCAACAGGAACAAAAGTTAGACTATTTGCTGATGATTTTAGAACATATAGAACAATAAATCATAACAAGATAGCAAAATTTTACTAAAGGACTTGGATGAATTGATAAATTGGGAAACTAACTGGAGGTGACCCGTCAAAACGGCCCCGGTCAAATCAGCCCCGGACAAAACGGCCCCAGACAAATCGCCCGTGGTCAAAGCGGCCCCGGTCAAAGCAATCCCAGACAAATAGTTCACACTTTTTACCCCCCCCCCCCCAAAAAAAAAAAACTTTTTTTTTTTAAATTTTAAGTTAATTTTAACCTTAGTTCAACTTTTTCACCTTTTAAGAAAGTGGTCAAATTGTAAAATTATTTCTTGTGACGTTATCATATTATTTCTTCTCAACAAACAATTGTGACTTGCTACCATATAGTTTAACTGTTATTAAATTGTTTCTTGTGATGTTATAATTATTGTTGTTTGTGAACTAAAACTGACTCTGAATCGGTGAGTAAAGATAGTAATAAAATTTTTCTTCCATTAACATATAATAGTCCAGGGCCGTTTTGACAGGGTCTTTTTTTCCCGAGACCGTTTTTGCAACTCCAAACTTTTTTAACCCGTTTAAATGCAGCTCCAAACTTTTTTAAAACTCGTTTAAGTAGACTTTCCATAACAATCGAATTCAATTCCGAGGAAAGGCGCAGGCAACAACAACTATATACGCTAAGTGCAATTGTCGTGTTTAATTAATTATTGGAAATAAACTCTGTAGAGATCATATATAAATTATTTAATTGAATCTGTTGCTGTTGCAAATTAATATGATGATATTTGACGATATATTTAAGGGCTAAATTAAATTCTTAGAACTATGCAATATGCGCATATTTTTAATATGAGTGCATTTTAAAAAAAAAGAAAGAAAAAAAAGAAACATGTTTAAAAAGTAAAATGATATTTCCAGTTAAAATTAAATCAACTAGCCATTAACCATGGTACATCATGGTTATAGTCCTATTGATTAACACTTTTGAGGCAGCAGCCAGAGACCGACCCCCTCCCCACGGCGCTGTATGCATTAATACGAAATGGCGCAAAGGTCCGTGAGGCTAAAAGACAACGAACAGGCTGCCAAGTCCAAACGCTAGGTCAGGAAGGACCGGGTACAAAACCCTACTGAAGAGATCCCATCCAACTCTTGTCAGACATGCGGTGGCAAATTTCGTGCAAGAATAGGGCCAATAAGCCACCAGATGACACACGTGGCGGCCTATCACACGACTAATATGATGAAAATGGTAAATAGCAGTCATCGTAGACAGTGCTTGATTTAGGAAAAAACCAGTGACATCCCCGGCGGGGATGGTAGAAGTTAAAGCAGAGCCGGGGATGGAGCCTCACAGTGCCAGGGATATCCCGGTTTCCGCAACAAATTGAACCCATCTACTAATCCTGCTACTACCACTACTACTATTACTACTACTACCACTTCTACTACTACTACTACTACAATAAAACATGACACAACAAGTGAAAACAAATTATTTACAATACAACACATAAAAACAAATGATAAT
>MUZC01000077.1:235675-253314 GCA_002072015.1 Radix auricularia | reverse complement strand
CCTCCCCCCCCCCCGCTCAAAAAATCACCTTACCACCCCTCTGCTCACTATTTTTACACCACTGTACTACAGTAGTATTTCAATGTCATCATTTTACAATGGTTGACTCATATCAAAATTTGCATTTCCCCAATAAACAAAGCAGTAAAAGGCTAATGGTAGTAATAGCGGGCATTAAAAAAATTACGAAAATTTTGAGGCATTTTGAACGGGTAACCCGTTCAAATTTTGGACGGGTACACGGGCAGCATTTTTCAACAATATTGACAGCCCTACTAAAGAATATCTGCTTATAATGTCAAATGTTGGATCCCCCTTTACTAACAATGTCTTTAGTGCAAATGAGGTGGATACATTTTTTTGTACAATTGAAGTACATAACCATCCCTTCACACAGGAAAAATCCAAGTCTTGAATAGTTTATTTTTTTAACTCAGAAGTTATTCCATTATTTTAGGATGCAAAACAATATTTAAAAAAAGAAAGTTTTACAAATTTGGAAAATATATATATATATTATGTATCGTGTCTTAAGGAAAAATCTATGTGAAGTGAAAGTGTACATATGTTACTGGCTAGAATGTTTTCTGAGCATATCAAGAACACAGGGTAACAATAGCATTGTTTTCAGATGAGCAAGACTTGTTGATTGTGTTTATACAAGTACAAGACATACCATCATTTAAAATTTAATATTCAAGTTCGGAATGTCCTGGAAATAAAAAAATATAATATTAGAATATATCATGTAGAAATTATGAACAAAAAAAGAGAGAGACACTGATTGACTTTATGTTGGTGATACAGGACAACATTTGAACATCAGCCACCTTCATCTTGGCGCCACAAAATGTTTATTTATTTCATTGAATATTCTGTCGTGGAGAGTGAACTTTTTTGTCTTGTTAGGAATAGAATAAAAAATCAATTGTAACAATGCTTTAGTCTTTATTCTACAAATCAAATCAGTCAATGAGGCAAAACAAAAAGCGACAAAAGCTATCAAAACTGGTGATAACTAATAAAATAATTCACATGCACTAAAGGCAGAAAGATATCAATTTTAAAGAAAATACACTTGCAATATTAGACCACCCATTTATTTCTACTGCCTGGTTCACATATACCACAACTATCAAGTACTCAAACAGACCTAAATTAACAGCATGGTTGATGATGAAGGATATGTTCATAGTATACATTATAAGACACAACATTCATTAAATCATACAAATATGAAAGCGATGAACTATAAGCAAGAAAAATGAAGCAAACCCAATCTGCCAAAGATCCTGGCATTTAAAAAGTTTAACAATGGGGTTTTAGTGAAAAAGGCCATTAAAAATATTTGAAAATGGAAGTATGAACCAAAAGCAAAAGAACTTTGTGTAGTCAGCACAACAAATAATATACATGTTTAATCAATTTTAAAAACTTGGTTTCCTAACAACTTTGGAATAAAGATGTACACTTGAAATTTGAATAGTCAATAGAAGTTCCTTAAAAGTTGAATAGATAAAGAATAGAAAACTAAACTTGGTTTGAAAAGCATCATATAAAATTCAAATGGATTTAATTTAACTAACATTTCCTTTTAAAATGTCTCTTTTTTTTTGGTGGGCACAATTTTGTAAAGGGAAATACAAAATAGGGAGAGAATAAAATCTTGAGCATCAGTAAATTTTAATGATGAACTTTTAAGGTAATTGGATTATACTTAAGGAAGATTTCCTAATTTTGAGAATAGGTAATTATGGATTTACTTGTAAATTGTTATTTTATGACAAAATTAAGTTACAGGGAAAAGAGTTGTGATGGTGCTGGTTATTGTTGTGATGGTGTTGAAATTTCAGGACACAAAACCAAGATGTAGCACTTCACATTTTTTTTTCAAGGTCAAACTTTTATTAATGCCTTGGAGTTTAAAACCAATATTAAATTTTTAGTGATGCATGCGCTGAAATGTAATCTCTTATTGAGTTTTTTCCCTTCTGTTTTCAAATAATTTTGCTAACATTTGATTGTTTCATAAAAGAATAGAAAAAGTAACAATTTTATTAGTAAGTGAAGAAGTCCCTAGTGACAAGAAAATAATTATTAAATCTGATGCCTTTCAATACTTAACTGTTGAACTGAATTTCAAATTGAAATATTTATTAAATTAACATAGCTACAGTACAGACTTTAAAGAGTATGTGTGAAATGTGAATGAGTCTGAAGTTAACAATATTGTGACCTACATTACTTTAGAGAACCTTATAAAATAAAATGAATTTTAATGATCTTGTGATATTAATTCTTGTATATCTTCATGTGTACATCAGGCCCAATAAAGTGTACATGCAGGAAATCATAAAATTTAAATGGAAACAAAAAGGTTCAATAAATTACAGCATGAAAGTATTAAAATTATATACATCCAGATGGAAATGGTACAAAAATATGCTACATTGCCCCACGCATTAAAAGAAAATTTACTATACAAATGCTGGTCAGGTGATTGGGAGGTGTGGGGGTGTAGATTATGTTACCTTAGAATAAACATTATATAAAAACAACTATTTAAGTGATATTTCCCATCTGTACCTATTTAAAGCTAAGAGAACTGCCACCAAGTTAGTATGGTACAGTTTTATTTTATGTATGTATAATATATGCAAACATTGTTTAAGGTCATTATAACATATTATACTAAAGGCTCTTTAAGCTGTAGATAATATATAATGAAACTTTTTTTTTACATTACCCACATGTTTTGTTTCATATATATTTGACTTTTTAAATTAAAGTAATAGTCGAAATAATACATGTCAAATGAATGCAAGGAATAAGTCAATGCCTAAAAGATTCGAAAGCCCTTGGATTCATAATGAAGCAGAGATCATGGTGGAAGAATGGATTTTCTGGTGGTAGCTCTGGTTCTGGCCCTTGACCTTGGTACTGTTCCATAGGTGTTTATTTGTTTGGTCTGTCAAAGAGGACATAGGTTATAAATAATTCATGTGGTGGTCTGTTTATAGTGATTAATATATGTAAGCATTGCTTTAATACTCAAAAAGAGTACATGAATATAACTTAAAATTAAATGTATCAATTAAAAGTAATTGTAAGGAAATGACACCTGTAAAAAAAATTTGGAAACAAAGCATTTGGATTGATTGATAAGAGCAACCACACAAACCTTAAAAAACCTAAAAGGATTTTAATCATTTTATTTTCTGGGGACTAAAATTTTTAAAAATAAAAGGTTGTTTTTCTTAAAAGTAAAGTCATGAGGGTGCATTCACATAATTTTGTTAATAAAAATAAAGCTGAATGTTTGAAAAGGGACCATATTCATCTTTTTAAAAAAATATAGAACTGGCACTTGGGTTATAAAAAGCACACACTAATAGCACTCGAAATACAGCTAAAAACATCAGGAAAAATGGAACTTTGTAAGTAAATAACATAATGTTCATTTTACAATTTAAGTATATTTTTTAAAACAGCATTGAATTTTTTTTTTTAAATTAAAGTTAGTTTTTTTTTAAAACCTTTTGTTGAGTTGTATTTAATTCTGTACCGGTACAATAATTGTTTTTTTTAACATACATAATTTATCTGCTATTTTACTTGGTGAAGAATTGAAGAGGAATGATCTTTGAGTCATTGTTTATGCTCAACTCATTGTAAGGTCAATCTAAAGGGATAAGTAATAGTAATAGTTTTAACTCACAAGTTTTTTTCAAGTAGAAAATAAAATTATCCCATTAATTAAAAATGCTTGTATAAATTATAAATAAAATTTGTGCTAAGGAACATTTTCAGTTAAGAAGCCAAAAATAAAATTAAATAATAAACAAAATGGAGAGTATTCCTTGGCTTCCCTTTACTAAGATATTGTGTGCACACCTTTACCATAGACCCCACCTTAAATGTTACCTTGCTGGATTTCTGCAAATAAAGCAGAAACATTTCTTATAAATAACATAATTGCCTTTATACATGAGACTTGAAAATTTTTTAAATTTAAATTAGGGCTGCAGAAATTAACTGTTAATTTCTCAATTGATCCTTAAAAATTTTAACGATTAAATTATTTTTAACAATTAATCGACCCATCACTTATAAATTATTAGAAGTCAAAAAGTTATTTTAAAAAATAGCGGCTGATAAATAACAAATTTCCTGACGATTACACGAACATTTTGGTTTAAAACTATTGACTGACGGGAATGTTAAAAGTGTTGATAAATTTTGCCTACCATTGTTCTAGACTTTGCTCACTTATGAAAGTAAATGAAAAGCCTGTTAAGATAATGGCAGTAATAGAGTCTGACTCAGAGACAGAAAATGATGACAGCACTTCTGATGAATTGCTGCGTTACAAAATGGAGATGAAAGTTCCTGAATCCATTAACCCTCTACAATTGTGGAAACATAATGATAATGAACACCGATATCCAATAATGTCATTCCTTGCCAAGACCGCTTTGTGCATACCAGTTACCCCAGTTCCATGTGAGTGATTGTTCAGCTCGGCTGTTTCTTGTCATTTAGACCGACTCATCACTTTAACCAAATAATGTCAACACACTTGTCTTTTTGGTAGTTGGTTAAAAGATGGCATGTAAATGAGACAATCCAGTGTAATTAAAATTTTTAACAAGAACGTTTAATAAGAGTTACTTATGACATCATAAATTAAAACTTTTGGCTTTAATCGAAATTAACAATTAATTAATCGTTAATTTTTCAAAATTTAACTATTAAATTTAAATTAATAATTAACAGCCCTAATTTAAATAATTCCTTCCACTTGCCAGTTATTTCACTAAATTTATACTGGTCTAATTAAAATCTTCTCTTTTTAACATCATGCTCATATAGAATTTACTTTAGTAACTTAAAGACGAAAAGTTATTTACAGAAATGAAATAATAGTAATATTCTGTGTCACCAATGCTTAAACAATAATAGATATTTATTGCTTAATAAAATAAAATATTTTGTTTACAATTCAAGGTTTTAATAATTCTTATTCTTATTAATAGTCTTTAGTAGCAATAGTAACTATCACGGGGAATAAAATAAAAATTGATATCTTTTAGGCTTAAATATTAATATAAATGCACAATTCAGTATAATATTTTTAGATATGAAAACAACAACCACAACAACCTGAAAATGAAGGCATTTTAAGCAAAAGCATATTTTGTTATTAAAATGGAATCAGAAGAGGTCACTAAATTACTTAATTGATAGCTTGTAAGTATGTTAAATGTTTTGGGGAGAGCTACAATAGACTGCAATATCAAAGGCCATCTATCTATTTTAACAATTCATTGCATTCTTGTCCAAAATGCAAGACGGGCAAACACAAGCTAGTTACCTCCTCTTGAAATCTATCATACAGTGGATGTTTTCAGGTATGTAGCCTTTGTGGAAGCTTCGAAAGTGGCCAATTCAAGGGACATCTTATTTGTGGGTTTAAATTTAATTTTTTGTTCACATTTTTAAAAGAGCTTACTGTTATTTTACTAAATTAATTTGACTACTTCAAAACAAATAATCCATGTTTATTCCTTGTTGTGGTGAAAAGCTGATGTCTTCATCTTGGGTGAATATGACTTAAAAACATCTCTGTTATCTGAGCTTACAGAGTGAGAGCGGGGGCGAGACAGTGCATTAGAAGAAAAGGGATGAACATTGTGGCCAGTGTCAGTAAAGTACATTGCTTCCCCGCCTCCAGTATCCATACTAGCAGCTCTGACATATGACCTCCCCTTCATTAATCCTTTAGTATTAGGCGCTGACATGGTTGAGGGTTTACTTGTAGCATATGTAGAAATGCTAACACCATACTGAGGTTGCCAGTTTTTAAATGGATCAAATTTACTCTCTTCCCCACGATTCATGGTATGACCTGGCAAGCTAATTTCGGACACACCGAGATTGGATGAAGATGGTAAATAGTAATCCCTGGCAGCAAATGAAGTAGGAACTACCTCACGACGAAGTCTTGCCATTATCTGTGTAAATTCATCTCGGTATTGACTGCTCATAGATGCAGAAATAATAGGAGTACTTCTAGAGTGTAAGTCATCAGTGCAGTGTTTAGATTCTCTTATATGAGTTGCAGGGCTGTTTGGTGCACTCCAAGGACCCAAGGCTCCTTTCTCTTTATCAAAATTCCCAATACCTTCACTCGTTGGATTGCTTTTTGGGTAACTGGGAGAATCCAGGGAAGTCAGTTCTGAAAGGCTCTCCCAGTTCCCACTCTCACTCCATTCAGAACAGCTGTCAAAATCATCAGCAAACTCATCTAGACTCATACTTCTAGGTTCAATATCAGGTAACTCAAACAGTTGATCTTGTATAACCAAACTTTCATGACTTTTGTCTGAATCCTCTACATCATCGATGTTAGTTTTCCTATTAAAACTGAACTTGCTTTCGTCACCTTTTATTAGCGAATCAGAATCTGGATTGTATGGTAGAGACTTTGTTTCAATGGCTGAATGACTTTCCACAGCATCAATATAAATTAAATCGTCTTGATCATTTTCTGGATTAGCAGTGTCAAAGATATTTAGTTTGGATTCTCCTATGTCTACTTCAATGACTTGAGTTAAAGATACTGCAGATTTAGATCCTATTTCAGAACTAAGAATTAAGGGGCTCAATTCCAGTGGAGTGACCTCCTCTATAACAGGAAGATCACTCAAGAATCTTGGAAGACTTTTGCAATTTGTTTTGGGATCTACCACTTCTTTGACAACCAAAGTCAAATATTCTTTTGACCATTCAAAGTTATCTTTGTCCATTGTCATTTGATTTTCAGAATCATTTGCTGAGACTTTTATTTCTAAATTAGAGCTGATTTCATCTTTCAATTGTTCTACTGCAGGTTTTTTAATCTCTTCACCTTCTGGCAATGCAGTCGAAAGATTAAAAGTTTTGGCTTCTACCGTTGCTCCAAATTGTGAAAGAGTTAAAATATCTGATCTTAAGGAATTTGTCCCGTCTTCAGACAGAGACCTGGTTAATAGTGTGTTCCTATTTTTGGAAGATATTTGAGATTTAATGGGTGAAAAATGTGGTTTCAAGCCACTATCTTGAGATAAAGATTGAGACAATAATTTTTGTTTTATATTAGCGGTATTAGAAAGTTCAATTGTTTGGGATTTATCTTTAACATTCACTTCTTGAGATTGTACATAACTAAGTTTTGAACTTATTTTAGGGCCAAAAGGTGGCTTTCTAAGAAGAGGAGAAGGAGGAAGTGACTGGCTGCGGAGCTTGCGATATGCTGCAGATTTGCTTTCCTAAAAAATAAATAGAAGAGGAAAAACAAAAGCCATTACTTAAAAGAACAAGAGAATCCTGATTGGATTGATGACAAGTAATACAAAATTTTAAAGCAACCTCTAATTGAAAAATTTAAGTCACCAAGCCACACATTCATAATTTAATGAAAAACCCTAAACCACAAATTTAAATAAAATTTCAAAATCAAAAACCCTTTCTCACATTTTGTTGGTTCCCATCAAAATGCCAGCCCTGCTGCCATGTTGTGTTGCCATGAGTATTCTAGGCTTTAAAAAAATCAGATTATATTCCTAGTAACTAATTTATTTATATGTCATACCCATTGGGTGCTAAATGAGAAATTGTTTCTAAAATTTTAAAATAATTACCATCCCCAAAAAAGTTCAGTATGATGAATTTATGTTTCCTTTTTTTTTTATTTGCTTTTGCTCTTCAATTTTTAAGTAAATAAATGGTGCAAAGAAACTGATTTTTCATAAAAGATCAGCAATTTTTAAAAACTTTAATTTCCCCCATTGTTAAATTAGTTAAGATAAGACTCTTGTCCGTCCTGAGTAAAACAAAATTTATTTTTTTTATAATATTCACAGTACATATATTTTTAGCACATTTACACATTTTACTAAAAGAACAATTTAAACTCAAGACATTTTAAGCATTTCTTTGGCTATCAATAACCTAAAAAATGTCCCTCCCATAATAAAAATTCAATTCATGATCATTAATAACACTGAAACTCCAAAGACCCAACTATTTAAGAAACCCAAAAAAGATTTAGTCTTCTGACCTGTTTCCTAAAGTTTTCAGAAAGAACTCACACATAGTTGAAAGTGCCAATATCAGCACTATTTGTTATATTTATATTACATTTACATATAAAAAGTCCAGTTCCATTTAGCCTGAGATATGTTTTAGTTATTTACTTCATATCAAATGAGTGACTAGGCAGTTGACGAGTAATGCCAATGGTTATAAAGGAAGAATAAGCTCCGTCTTTTAACATGTAAACTTTTTTAATAGATGGTGTTTGAACTTTATTTTGTCATTTCATAATGAAACTGATGCATCATCTGAGTCTTTTAAGGCTACAGCAGTGAAGTCGACTAAGTATTGGTTTTAAAGAATTACACTCTGGTTTTTTAAAACAAGCCCAATCATCTTGGTTGTAAACTGTAAACAAACGCCTTCATTAAGGCACAAGAATTGATATATTGTACAAAAACTATCACTTGTTCTGATAATTAAACAGCTGTTGAATGTTATACTGTATACTTATTTTACAGATGTTGATTTGAGCTCTTTATTTAAAGTTTAACTAAATGTTATGTAGATATAAATTATTGATGTAAGACATAGATAAATAGGTACCTAACATTAAAGATAACTTGAATTATTACTCAATAAGTCAAATGGTTTTAATTAAATTATGTCTATCTTTCATAAAATTTTCAACTAGATCTATTGACAATCAAATGTAAGAATGGCTTGAAATACCAATTTACCATCAAAAATAAAACCACCACAATATAAGATGTTAATGAGTCATGCTCATAAAATGATGCTGTCACATTTGTGAGAGCTGCAAGGCAACAAAAATGATCACTTAAAAAATAACTAAAGGGGTATAAATTATATGCTAAAACTGAAAACAGTCAACTGCAAAATATAGAATTTCAAAAAATTATGTTTTTATTTAAACAGAAGCAGAGGGATAATTTGTGTGTGAGCAATTTTTGTAAAAGCAACTTTTTCATTTCATTCTGTCATGATCAATAGATCAGCTCTCTGAAGCGATGTTCTCCGTAGGTTATATGGAGATATTAATATTAAACTGAATTTTTGCCATCATCTAATCTTTTTTTAAACAAAATACTTGGCGATTATAATTATGCTACGAGTAGATAAGAAAGTAAAGTCTTTTAACTGGGGTATATAAAGTACCAACCTCTTTCATGGAGTAGTGCCGTCTTGTACTTGATGGAAGAGTAAAGGTTTCTGTTATAACGTGCTCCCCATCTTCTCCTTCTTCTTCTTTAACACTTGACAGTGACAGAGCTGAGAAATAAGGTTAACCCAATTTATTTGTAATAAAAAAACAAGAAATTTCCGTATTAAAATTGTTTGTTGTTTGACTAAATAAAAAATTGATGACACTAATCTGAATGCCAACGTGTTTTAATAATTTGAAAGAATACAGTTTATATTCACAACCGGGGTGATATTCAATTCTTTATTTAATATGTTGAAACATCTTGTTGTGTTAGAATAGGTATAATTTAAGAACATTTTTTTTTTATAAAACAGAAAAACTGGTATGGTCCTTCAAGACACTTTTTTCCAAACTTACTTGAGCTTTTGCTTTTCCCTAATTGATTCCTTGACCGTCTTTCTAATTCAGCATTGTCTTCTAGAAGTCTGTTATCTAAACAATGACAGAAATTTACAGTTTCAAATATGGACATTCTCATCAGGGTGTTAGAGGGCAATCTGTAAGAATTACCTCCCTTAATCACTATAAGCTTAAAAAATAACCACTTTCCTTCTTACAATAGAAATACAATAATAGCAATTGGTTTTAAACTGCAGTGGTAATATTGAAAATAATGCTGTTCCTATTGTAATTAAGATAAAAAATCATTTTTTAAATAGCAGTTATGTGTGTAGATTATTTTAGGAAAAATAAGATATTTTATAAATAAACTTCAATCAATTTTATCACACAAATCCACATTTTGAAAAAACTGCACAGTTGAAACAAATATACTGCATACAATTTATTACATCACATCTCATTTTCTTTATATATCATCAAAATTTTTATTTTGGATATAATGATAATATCAAACTAAATTTTTTAAACAAACCAAGTTCATCGTCTCCATCTTCTTCTTGGTTATCCAAAGCCTCATGACGGGTGATAAGGTTTTGGCCATCATTTGATAAATCACTAGTACTGTAACTACGTCGTAAATGATCCACAAGCTTGGATTGACCCTGAAATGCCACAAGTAGGGTTTCCTACGATTAATGGTGTGTACAAAATTCATTGCAGCTGCATATGACCCAAATATATGTCACTAATTCTTTTTCAACCAAGCTGAAATGTGTTGCTAGACATTTGAAACTGAAAAAACATTTCAGCTCAATTAAAGTGAATTGGTTGACAATTATTATTTTATTTGAAAAATAATGGTCAGATATGAAACCTATTTCATGAATCTTTTCAGTTTTGCAGAATATTAACATGTGTAAAATATGAAAATTACTTTGCTCATACATAATTAAATAATCTAAAGATAAATAATTTGAGGCAGTGTATTTCAGAGATGTTATACTATTTTATGATCTTTTGCTTGAAAATAGCTTTCAAGATTTGCATAAGTGAGGGCTGTATAATCTCACCTTTCACTAAAATTAGTTTTTAATCAATACATTTTGGTTGATATTTAAATTTAAGTAACTTACCATAATAGCTGTTTTCATAACAGCTTGTAAACCTTTCGTTCCTAGAGTTAGCAGTGTACTGTAACCTTGTTTACTTGCTTGCTCTATCATTTCATCAATATCCTAATAATGATTTTTAATTAATGTAATTACTCCTGCTAAGTAATTTTCTATAATTTTAATTAATTATTCTGTATACAGAAAAAAAAATCACTTTAGTTAATTTTAAAGAAGAAAAAAACATTTAAGGCAAGACAATTAATTGGACTTTAAAAAAAAATATTTAGAATTGGAAAGCACTTAAATTTGTATTTTATTGTAACATTCCATGATATTGCTATAGAATCAATACCTAATTAATATTTAAAAATTAATGAGGAAAATAACAGGGGGAGCTGAACAGAAACAGAGATGTCTTTTAAATGAATTTCTGGGTTAGTTCCATAAAGCATTTACAGTTAAGACTTAAAAATATTTTGTTTCGATAAGGCAATTTAAACCATACACTAAGATGCTGCATTAAATTCAGTTATTAAGGATTACCCACCTTTTCCCTGCGAGCAAGTTGTGGATGAACAAATTTTTTGAATAAGAAACTGGAACCTTGGGTCATAGGCGATAGCATCCATAATACAAAGACAATTTTTAACTCATAGTAGAAAGGTAACCTAAAATAAATTAAAAAATGGATTTTTAAAACATTATGAAAAAAGGAATATTTATCACACATGAAATAAAGGAATATTTATCACATTATATTTATTGTAGGTAAGTTCATATTTCTTTTAAATTTAAGATGTTATAATTGCTGTTTTACTATATAGAAACTTTTTTTTTGCTAATTTGATGAAAAATAATACTTTCATTAAAAAAAATGTATAACATTATAATAAATTAATATCTATTTAATTTATAAAAATAAAAACAATGACAATTTTTACACCTAAAATGATTAATTTCTGACAACTCCAAAAAATATGCATCATCTTTATAGAAAAATTAATTACAATTAAACATCATGACCTATTAAAAACATGTTTAAAATCTTTTATTTGAGATTCAATTTTTTAAATTAAAAATTCCATCCTTTAATTATTTTTTTAAGGATACAGTTTAACTACATATTTTAAACGAGCTTTGACCTACCATGAAAGAAATACATCTGAAAAGGTTTCCACGGAGCAAAACAGAGCAAACACTATCCAGTACATCATCCATTTTACCTTTAACAAATTTGTAAATAATATTATTTAAATAGATACTTTTACTGGCCATAAGAGTTTTTAAAAACCCACTTTAAAACTGAAAAAAAAAGAGATGATAAGTTTGGTAACTGAGATGATGAAGTTATTTTGATTTAATTTTAATTATTACATCCCTTGTATCATAAAATCGCCATTAACGATCCTTGGCAATATGTTTAATTTCCAGCCAACCTTTTCAAAACATTTAAAAGTACAGAAATATATAGGCTTGGCATTTTCAAAAATCAAAGAAAACTTCGGATAAAATGACACATTTGGGGACATCCAAAAAATGAATTTTAATTAGATGTAATGTAAGAAAACTTGGTTTTAGGTACCTTAATTACAATTCTACGTTAGAATGCATCTGATTTTAAATACCTATATTATGTAATATTATGTAATACAGATAAGAAGTTATATATATGATACGTCTTTCGTTGATTGTTCGGGAGTTCTCAGGAACAACTAACCTTACGAAGTTGAAATTTTCCGTGGACATGTCTTATAATTAGTATGCTGCATGCGTGCAATTTCAACTCTTTAACAAATTAATTTTAAAATGACCAATACCGAAACAAAGTTTATAATGATTGTCTCAAATCCCCCCCCCCCACCAGCCCTAAAGTTTGACGAATTGGAATGCATGCTATGAATAATCATGTTTTGGTTTTACCATTTAAAAACTTTATCGCTACTCACAAAATTTACAGACCAGCAATCTTAATAACTCGATTAACTAAACTAAACGCGAGATCTCAACAACTGTATGCATTACTTAGTACTAAATCACATATTTTCATAGTGCTCCTGTTATATACTAAAGGTCTAAATTAATTAAATGTACAAAAATATGTAATTGCTGTGTTTAAATTCGTGGATTTTTTAAAAACTTTGTTTTTACTTTGATGTGGTTAGTTCTTGTTTTTAAACAAAATAATCTTTATTAACTTAAGTTTTATTGTATTTATTGTTATTGTATGTATTGTGGTTATTTGATATGGTTAAGGTGTCAATGCTAAATCCACTATAAATACATTTATTACGTTGATAAACTGATTCTTTGTTTAAAAAAAATAATGGGTCACCGTCAAGCTCACGTCGTATTGAGTGAAGAGAATATCCTTATTAATGATAATGACGCTCAAATAACCATGTTCCCTAAAATAATAGATTTATTATTATTTTTTATAACAACAATTTTAAAAACCTACTACAGAATTTGAGATGTGAATAGATGGAAGTGTTGTATGAGATGGTGGTGTTGTGTGTGGGTGTGTTGGAAGTGTTGTATGAGATGGTGGTGTTGTGTGTGGGTGTGTTGGAAGTGTTGTATGAGATGGTGGTGTTGTGTGTGGGTGTGTGGGGGGGTCATAATTTTAGCAGGCTGAGATTTTCGGAAAAATCGAAACTTAATACCCGGAAAACTGTTAGCCTTCACTTGAACGTCTAAAGATAATTAATATTTTTAAAAGGATTTTTTAAAGCGGTTAAACGGCCGGCTACGGATTTTATTCAAGTTATTATTTTTTTTTACTAAATAAAATATGACGTCAATTATTTTCATTGCAAGTTGTTATTGAAATCTTTTTTGTCGGGATTTAATTTGGTAAAATTCTCGTTCCGCTATAAACAATTTAATAGAAATAAATTGCAGGCTGGAGGGGGTGTGCGTTAAATATCTAAAAAAAAATTAGACATTCAGATAAGTTAAGTCTAAAAATCAACTCAATAAAAAATAAATTTTTGACCCTTCAAAAATGACCAAGTAAACTTAAAAACACTCCCTACAAAGATTATTAAACATAAAACAAAACGTAAAAACATAACATTTGCACAGATGTATCATCCTAACATGAACAAAACTAGGCTAATGTTTTCTTTTACACGTCTTCATTAATAATCACTGGGTCAACTTCAAGAAGAAGAAATAGGCGATGTTTGAGCTTTTTCTTGAAGGATAGGGTGTGTGGAGAGAGAGAGTGAGAATGAGAGAGAGTGGCGCTCGGCGCTATCTAATAATATCTTAGGCCCAACTCTTGGAATTTCCAAGAGTAAGACTGACTATGTTCGCTGTAGATCTCCAACAGCTAGGAATGCTCCTAATGCAAAGACCATCTGCCATCTACATGTAGTTTGATTTAGAATATATGTGAACAACTGTCAACAAGTGACAGATACCTTTATGTAATAATTTAAATTTAACATTTAAATCAGCAGGAAGCTACAGAACTTTCGAAGCCATTAAAATGTAACACGAAACGTTCAATTGACCTCCACACATATTTCATGCCATGGATAGCTAAAGACTGATAAGACGGTAGAATTTTAACGCTGACCATATTATGCAATTATTTATCTATTTTTCAAGCCTCGGTGGTTTTGAGACGGCCCCTACTGTTTACTACGCGCTTACAAAACCTTGCCCTCTAAACCACAATGTCTGAAAGCTCTTTAGCACCATTCTGTTCAAAGGGCTGTGCCGTTTCAGGCTAAGCAAGAGCTGGTGGCTTGATTAAAGCTTTCTTGTTTATACTAAAGAACGTGCTCATGGGCGGTGAGTGCATACAGTTAGTGCGTGGAAATCTCTACTAAACCTCGTCCAATCTCATTAGCATTAACTATACACAAACATAATTTTTCAAGTTAAAATAACACTTTGCATTGTATAACAGTTGCACACCTATTATGCTCCTGCTATGAAAGTTCGTAGGGGTAGGATTATATTACATTATCAACATTTTCATGCATGACCAATATAATTGGGAAAGTGACAGTATTTTGCTCTAACGCATTTTATTGTTGATTGATTGCATTTTAAACATTTCACTACAAAGAGTGTAGCCAGGTGTGTTCTGAACAACGCTTATTTACAAGAGAGGTTAAGAATGTCCTCATTTATAATGAATATAGCAAGGAATTATTATTTTACATATATTAAGTCTAAGTATATACTAAAAATTACAAACGTTATTTTAGGCCGTTTTTAAGCCCACCTACTTAAGAGACTGATATTTGTAGTATATTATTGATGCCTCAATCATTTTATGGAAATTTAAGCCATTTTTCGTGTCCCCTCTGATCCAGGTGAATAATTTTTAATTAATTAATTTTTTATGTGATATCTGAATCTGGCCCAACATTTTATATATACTAAGGCAAGTAATATATTATTGTATTACTAAAAGCACGAAAAAGTGTACAAGTAGTCTTAAACGCGTGGACGCGGGTAACATTTCTTTATAATTTTATTTAAAATAAGCATCTTGAGCCAACGTCGGATTAGTAAGGTAATCATTAAGAACAATCGTAGGTATTGTCGTGCTTTTAAAAAAATCTGAAACAGATTTCTGTAAAGTGTAAAGATATCTAAATTTAGAGAAGGTATTGTGCTAGCTAGATCTAATACAATTTGTTTCGACATTTCGCGTGTCTGTGAATATCGGCTGTCTATTATTATGATATTGCATCATTGAGGACTATATAACGGTACCCCACAACGCCATATTGACTATCAGTAGATTTAAATATTAATTTTGTATCTTAAAGTGACAACACTAGAAGCTTTCCGCGTGAAATTAGTTTTGTTGAAAAGTTATACTGAATGAAAAATGTTCAAACTTCTATGAAATTCCCTGATGCTTTTTGTTTGCATGAATGTATTTTACACAGCAAAATTAATTATAAAGACAAAAAACATTCATACTCACATATTCTTTTACATTCTTGGTCCTCACAGCTTTATATGAGGCGTAGGCTGGATAGAGTGTGCCGAAGACAAGTCTGAAAATGACACCAAGATATAGAGCTATCAGTGATTCAACAACAAGAAATGTATCACGACAAATGCTTGTCATCTTTGGCTGCTTCTTAACATAATATGGACACGGCACCACATCAAATCATAAAGTTGCAGGTTATTCTGTTGGAGTTGGAACCAACATGAAGACACGTTGTATCAGTCTTAAAAACATGAAACCAACATGAAGATACATTTGTGTATCATTCTTATATTTGACGCTGTCATTGCCATCGTTTAAGTTCTTGGTATCAGATGAAATGGTTAATCCAGACTAAATACACATATTTATTTCAACTGTTAATAGCAACATCCTTCAAGGCCGTTAAATTAAAGCCCAACCACCTGACCAGCCCATACTGCTTGATATCAAGCCAGGTTTAACGTGTCGAACGTTCACTATAATGTCATTCACATAAAAATAAAGGCAATCTACTTAATCACCACGGCATTTATTATTTCTGGCATGAAAATGTACACCTACATCCTTCCACACAAATAAATAAGTCTACGTTGGTGGAACTATTCAGCCCATCTGTTGACAAAATCAAGTGCCACCCGTGGCAAAAAAACCCATCCAAACTCACTGGATGTTTAACCACGAAAGCCCTGTTCAGAAAGAGTTCAAATTACACCTCAAAAAAAGTGCATTAGCACGGTCCTAATCCCCACTATACCATATGACGCTAACTGACTTTGTTGATTAAAATGAAACATAATATATTAAATTACAAGAGCTAGTAAAATTTGTCGTAAGAAAAACTGATTAGATTACCAAAGCCGGGGGGGGGGGGGGGTGGTGGTGCAAAATGAGCAAACGTCCAGGACTCAGCTCGTAGCTCTTGTAATACACCTATAAATTATATTATAAAGGGATTGACTTTGCCCTTAATCTTAAACGAAAATAAATGAGAAAACTTATATAATTGATGCCCGCGGATTAGTGTCATACATGAATGGAGTCATTTGTTTATTAGGAAATCTATATAATAATGCGCCTAAGCGCGTCCGTCAGTCAGAAGCCCCTATACCACGCAACTCTTGATTACTTTTTTAAAATTGAAAATATAGACGTAAAAATCATAATGATTTTGGGTTTGAGATTAACAGAGGGTGTGGTTTTGCGCGCCGTAAAATAAAAAAACATTAAGTGGCGTCATGAAGCTTTTATTCTATTAATTTATTTGATGTTACTTTTTTATCTTGATTATAATCTGATTGTGTGAATATGCATGTGTGTGAGTGTGTTTATGTTTATGTGTGTGTGTGCGTCTGTGTGTGCGTGTGACTGTGTGTTTGTATTAGTTGTGAAATAACGATTTGTTTCATAGATTGCTTAAGTAAAGCGCTGTGAGCCTGGCTCCATGCTGGGATACAGCGCTATATAAATTACCATTTTATTATTATTATTATTATTAAGTGAAATTAAATATTGAAAAGACGTTAATTTTATGAACACAAGTTTCTGCCGATGCGATCTGCATGGGTGCTTGAATAAAAGATAACGGGAAATCATTGAATGTGACTTAAAAACTGTTAATGAGAAGAACAATCTCCAATGATTTTTTCAGAGATGGTTTTTACATTATGCTTGATTTTAGAAGAAATGAGCCCTTGCGCCGGGATTTTAAATAATATTATGGTACGTGTATAAGTGTTTATACACTGTTGTAAGAGTGGGGTTAAAAAGCGGAATTGTATTTTTTTTTAAAGAGGAGCAATTTTGTGAACTATTTGAAGGGTGCATTTCATTTCTAGGGTCATGATTTTATAATATCACAGATCCCTGAGTGGCACTATTTCTCAGCCACTGATAATATCCTTTTGGAAAAGTTTAA
>MUZC01000077.1:192606-224104 GCA_002072015.1 Radix auricularia | reverse complement strand
GAGAGAGAGAGACAGAGAAAGAGAGAGAGAGGGGGGGGGGTTATACATGTAATTTTATCTTTCTGTCCTTTCTTGATAACCGCCCACGGACCAACACATTGAGTAGCACTCAACTAGACGACATATACCCAAATTTTGCCAAGAATTTAATTTTTTTTTTAAATCACAAGAAAACTACAAGTTAACGTTTTAAAGATGTAAATTAAGAAAGAATTTATTTAACTTATATGAAAATCAACTGAATCAACGTCCAAGGAAAGAAATAAATAGCTATGGACTTAGGTCGAGGTCCTCAATCATTAGGGGCTGTGCGTTGACATAGTAGAGGATATAAATATACACTGGGAATATATAAGATGATAGAAATATAATAAATTTCATTCTTATAGTGCGTGTTTCTTCTGCACTATAATATAACGTTTTAAATCGAAAAAGTGTTAATATTTCGCCCGAATAATGGTTTTATTTCATTATTTTAAAAATGAATGAAAACAATTTCAATGTTCAAGAACCAAGTATCTTAAAAACACTGCTGATAATATCATACTTTAACACCGCATCGACATGAGCTTACGGTATGATTTTATTTTTTTTTTTTTTAAATGTATGGTACGGGGTAAGTAAAAATTGTATTAGAATGCCTTATAACTTATTAATATTTTGGATCTCAGTCAAATAAAGAAATAATTAAAATTTAATTATTTATGTATCACAAAATATATTCGTATTGGATGATTTAAATAGATTTTCACCACTTTAAACGGGAGATACATGTCAAAATTTTCTATCAGCATTAAATGTTAACAATTTACACCAAATAAAATTCGCCCCATACAGTCTAAGTGCCATGCACATCAACACACTTAAGAGCCAGAACAGAGCACACGAAATAAAACAGTATCCACCCAACAGGCTTTTCACGTGTGTCCCCCTCCCTTACTGAGTAACGTGGTTTCTGTAACTCTTGAAAATGGAAACACCAACCACAAAGAATGAAGTTTGCAAAAGGTAAGACGGCACTGGCACGGTACAGGGCTGCCCCACTTGCTTGTCTCGGGTCCTCTTGTCAATATTGCGTAAGCATTTTTATAAATTGGCTAACCCCTTAACTTCTACGTCTCAATAACAGTGATTGTGTGCAGGCTCAATAGTGTGTTGGTACGTTATACTTTACGCCCATCATTTGTCTATGCTATAAACACATAGGTTTTTGGGTGAGGTCCACCAATGCTCCGAGGCACGCTGGTTTAAATATTAGAATCATTGTTATTTTAACGTGAGACATGAGCGAGGTTACTATGCTGCTATGCATGCAAGCTTCCAAAAGCTCCCAGCGTCAAGCCACTGGGTCTCAGAGTTACAGTGAGCGTGGTAAAGCTTTCACAGCAATTATTAGCTTTCAACACTATCAAATAGGCAATATTTTTCAATTTTGTGTTGACTTTCGAAACAATGCCGAGTCAAATGTACACTGTAGACTAAATGAGAAATTATACAAATGTATCTAAATACTCACACAAGCTCTAAGATATGTTGCTCCAAACTGGGGACCATCCATATTTAACGTACGCAAGAAGCGGTGAGGGAGGGGTGATCCTTCGGAAAAATAGCATTTTGCGTATAGATGCGTACGGGGGGGGGGGGGGGGTCTCCACTGAATGCGTACGTACGCACAACAAATTTAATTTGCATAATGCTAAGGCTAATAACGTAAACCGCTCAGACTGCAAACGCATTCTTGACCGACTGATAAGCAATAATGTTTTATAATTTAAAATTTAAAGCAAACCTTTAATGACTTAAAAGTAATTAATATTTGATTCAGACCAAACGTTCACACATTGCTAAAATATATCCGTTTCATTTATATTTCTTAAAATTTGTAGAAGTTTATCTTTCGCCCGCCGGTGCCTCACCCGTTATAAAAACATGACGGGATGGTGATTTCACTGCCTATATTGTTATATCTTATCAGTTTTTTGGCCGTCCCTGAATGGCGTCACGTGATTTTTACCCCCCTCCCCTTGTCACAAACTTAGACCCCCTCTCCATTGTGACGTCACAAAGTTTTCATTGCCCCTCCCCCCAAAAGCTTATTGAAAATTATCATGTTTCAAATTACTTTTTTGTCATTGAAATAATGTATTAGTGTAAGTCTGCACTCTAATATCCTAACACGCGTGAAACCATTGAAAATGTAACTAAATAAGTTGTAAGCGATCAAATATATTAAGTGGAGCTTTTATTTAAAGCAGCACATTTTGGTGTGAATTTGATTTCTTAAACACCGCCCCTCCCACTTGTTTTACATAGTCACAAATGCGTGACCCTTCTCCCCCCCCCCCAGGTGCGTGACGTCATGCAGTGTTGAAGACAGTAAAATTTGAATGTTCTATTGTATTTCTTCAATAATTTCAACATGAAAAACACGATGTTACAAAAAAAAAAAACTTATAAGAGGCCGTCCATTAATAACGTCAGTGATTTTGGACTATTTTTTAGACACCCCCCCCCTTTTTCGTCACACTTCGTCACAAAAACAACACCCCCACCCTTTCCAATTTGACGCCAAAAAGCTTTGATCCCCACCCTGCCTAAATGCCGCAATTTGTAATTGAAAATTAGCATGTTCCAAATTACTTTATTATCATTTAAATATGTTTTTTTATGTAAGGGTGCACTCTAATATCGTAACATGTGAGAAACCATTGAAGACGTCCTTTAAAAAATTGAAAGCAAATATTTTTAGAAACTTTTATTGAAAGTTGAGCATCTTGATGTGACGACATATTCTTAAACACCTCATCACCCTCTTCACACATCGTCACAAATGCGTGACCTCCACCCCTTAGGCGCGTGACGTCATTTATGGATTGCTCCAAAGAGTGAATTAATATCTTTTGACTCAGGCTTAAATTTGTACGTACGCATAGGGGGGAGGGTCCCGAAAATCTACGGGGTGCAACAGGGGGGAGGGGGGACGAAAAATACGACCTTTTTTGCGTACGTAATATATGAATGGCCCCCTGGTTTTATGACCCTTATATGTTAGTATACAGTATACACTGCCAGTACAAAGATTTTTTTTTAATTGACCAAAAAGTTACCACAAGGGGAAGCTTAATAGATATCCACGCCATTCCACGAGAAAACTCTGAATGTGGCCGCCAAAAACTTGCAGTAGTATTTGAATTGGAGCGTCAAAAGTCTGAGACTGCATTACTATAATCACAGTTTGGTTACCACAATTTTTTTTTAATACTTAAATACTAAGAATAATGATGCTACATATTCTTTTAACTATTTTTTTTAAAAATTAGGTATAAAATGGGGAGGGGTACAATTAATACCAAAAATGGGCTGCACCTTTAATTAAGCATCGATATTTATAACGTTAAATTAAATTTATTTGAGATTAGCACAGACTAGGGTTGGGCGCTTTGAGGAAGCAAATGTTTGTTTAAAATGATTGTATTCTTTAGTTAATATTACATTTCAGAAAATGATATGATAAAAAATAAATAAATATCTTTTTTTAAAATTTAATGGTAGTTTTATTAAATTAATTTATAGTGCTAATGGCATAGTATCAAGATATCTAGCTGCTAGCACGGATATTTATACAGTCGAACCTCACTAAGTCGAAAACCTCAGTATATCGCATTGTAAGGTCCCGGCCACATTCCATAAGAAAAATGTATTTTAAATCTCTTTACCGCTAAGATTTTAGGCTTCCACATCCCTTAGTAGAATTTCAAAGGCGTTTGGATTATTATTCTAGGGTGACTCTTTTCAAAAAGAAAAACCTTACTTCCCCCATCCCACTGTGAAGGGAGGAAAGTGGTGGTGGAGGTTCTCCTCTCAAGGGCTTGTGTCGGTACGTCAAAACAAGTTGCATTTTGTCATATGAAACATCCGACACCGCCTCTCTTTCATGTCAAGCCTTCTAGCCGATATGGTTCCCACCATCCCTCAATATCAACAATGTCCTTGATTAATCTGCACCTATCGGGTCCTATCGTCCCATTTTCCTAACTGGCAAAACTCCGTAAGTCGATTTTTTTTTTCGGGTCTCTTTGAGTTCGATTAAGAGAGGTCCGACTGTATAATAATTTTATTGAGAAAGTGCAACCTGTCACAGTTCAAGACGGGTTTTTTTTATTATCTTGTGACGGGCTACGAAAAACTCTGGCGGGGCGCAATGTGCCCACCCCTGGCCTAAACGGAATATCATATTCATATATATTATAAAGCCTTTATCGTCAGTTTAATTAAAGAGGTTTAAAACGAGTAAACTTCAGATTCTGACAACAAAAAAGTGGCAGCTTATTCGAGAATTAAATACGCATGTGTATATATAATATAATTAAGTACAATGTAATAAACTTAATTGAAGTCAACTATTATAAACTAACTATTTGTTGAATATAAAAGAAAATGAACAATACTGAAAACGAAATGTGTCTATAAAGAATGAAATTACTAAGATAACCATGTTATTAAAACACGCATCACAAAATGATAGATAATAAAACCCAAACAATCCGGCCAAAGCCGTGCCTTCTACGTAACCTAGAAATTCAACTTTAGTGGGTCAAATACAAAGGAAAGAAAGTAGTCCCGGTCCCCAGAACCCGGCCAGGTCAGAGGCGGGCGGCTACACACGACACACTATCTTCCGAATCAATAAAGTAAGCGCAGGGGTTGATTACGACCAAGCTTGAATCCCGATAATGCGTTTCAAAAATGCTACCCCCTCCCCCATGAGGAAGCGGGAAAAAAACAATGAGGCATTAACAAAAGAACTTTAAAGTGCAATTAGGATTAAGTCTGAGCAGACATCATGTTAGTAAAATATTAGCAAATTATCAATACATTACATATGAATATGACATGTCTATGTCATATAAATATACTTATAGACAGGCCTACCAAAAACGTGTTTAAAAAATAACATTTAAAATGAAAATGTGTGTCTGGTTAAATCATGTTCATGTAATATTACATGATATTAAAACATTATATTATGTTTTAAAAGAACACCATATATAATATATAAATATTGGTCGAGGATAACAGCAACTGCAGTCAGCCACACTCACACGGAACACACATCTTGGCCCTGGCCTACGCTATGGCATGGTATAAAGTATAACAAAACAACAATCGGGCGTATCTCTCAGTCTCAACCAGATTGTTGGAAGACATACATATATGTGTCTTGTACTTATGTAGATGAGCATGGTCACTGTGTAATTATTTATTAGAGAAACTCATTTGTAGTTCGTCAATGTAACAGAGGGTACCTAAAATTTTAGACTTATTTCATTTGAATAAAATGATAATAACAATGAATCAATGAATGACTTAAAACAATGATTCTCTCAGGACCTGTCAAAGATTTTTAAAATTCATTTTCTTTATTCTTACGAATAATGTAAAATTTCAATGCCATCATTATTTTTTTTAAGTGTTTGTGCTAAAACTGAAGTTAGTAACTTCGTATGACAACATATTTAAAAAATTTATGACAACATATTTAAAACATTTAAGTTTCAATTTGGCTGATTAAAAAAACTTCAATTGGCCATGCAATTGCAATGATTAAAAGTAAATATAATTATGAGATACATTGTAAGATAAAGTAACGTTCATATACACATCTCAGTACAAGAGAATATCTTGGATGTCACGATTTAGTGGCTTTCAAGAATTCTGTTGTCAGGTGGTCTAAATTGTGCCAAGGGGAGCATTGGAATTTAAACAGTATTTTGTTTAATGATGCCCCTGGGTATTTAAAATCTATGTGCTCTAACACCCAAAAGA
This sequence comes from Radix auricularia, assembly GCA_002072015.1. Taxonomy (NCBI): domain Eukaryota; kingdom Metazoa; phylum Mollusca; class Gastropoda; family Lymnaeidae; genus Radix; species Radix auricularia. The sequence continues at coordinate 218,278 of MUZC01000077.1, read as the reverse complement.
CACTTCATTTTCATGTTTGGATTATAACCAGGGTGGGTTGTGGGGCAGCCAAGCGAGGGGGGTGCAGAGGGGCGGTTCTCCCTTTCTTTCCACTATGAGCAATAATTCCCCGTATGCTACGCCGCGTGTTGGATCTAGTTTTAATTAATAGATCTCCATAATTTCTTTAGGAAAAACAACTTCCTTGAGTATCAGCAACAATAGCTATGGATATTACATTACTTGAAATATAAATTATATTACTTTAGCAAATAACAGCACCATGACTGATTCAACCTGTTTCTTATGAGTCTTTAAAATGTGGTGGCATATTTTCAATCTTTGTTTTAGTTTTGTAAATTAACAATTGTGAATCCCAAAAACAAAAATGTTTATATTTTAATTCATTAGTTTTACAAACAGTTTATAGCTGGTCGCCATTATAATAATCATCATAATTAATTTAATGGAGGCTAAATATTTGTATGTATTTGGTCAAAATTTAGTTGATTCCCTGATTTATTTTTCCTTCAGTACCCTGTGATTGCTCAAGAGTCAGCCTAGAGAAGGTGCACAATTAGTGCTGCGAAAATTACCGATTAATTTCTTGATTAATCGGTAATTTTCTTTATCAATTAAAGTTTTAATCGATAAAATAGCTATTAATATTAAAGAGAATGTTTTAAAAGATTTTCTCAATTAATTTTAAAAATAATTAATTATTAATAAAAGTTTTTTTTTTTACGTACAAATGTCTCCATTTAAATGCAAGTTGTCTGAAGTGTAAACTTTAAAAGAACCTGTATTATAAGGACAATGATATAAAAAAACATTGTTTTTACTTAATTAACAATAACAAAATTAAAATTCATTGACATTATATTGAACTACTTATATTTAAATATATCTCCTAACGATATAATTAAAAAAAAAATTTTAATCAAATTAAATACTTAAGTTATAGGCAATTTGAAAATGCCATAAAAGGGCACACAATGTGAAAGAAAACAAGTGTGAAAAAAGTGATCATGAAAACTGATTTAAAATATCATAACTTGGGATAAAAATATGATCTTTATGTTTTTGTTAATCATCAAACAAATTCTAAACAGCTATATTATTTCTATATTTTAAAAATTAATTTGAAATTTTCATCCAAGTGCTTAAACTTTAATACATTATTCAACTTTTTGTTTTTATTGGTAACTATGTTTTAAAAAAAACCTCAATAAACAAAAATCAATGGCCTGTTTTTATTACTTCCCTTGAAATTTTCAGTGTAATGACGACATAATGTTCATTTTTAGCTTTAATAAATTTATCGATTAATTAATCTGTAATTTTTCAAAATTTAACTATTAAATTAACGATTAATTTAATTTAATCGATAACAGCCCTATGCACAATGAATTACATTTACATCCACACAAGAGAAACATTAAATGATTAGAGACTATTGACAATATACTCAAAATGTTGCTTCTCAAAACAAAACAAAAATAATAATTGACCACAAATAATATTTTTATTATCACAAGATTTTAAGAAATAGAAGTACAGTATTATCAATTAATAAATCAGTATCTCATAAATATAACAACAAATTTGTAATGTTATTCAACTCTTATTTTAGAATAGTGGACATATACAAAAACATATAGTTCATATAGGCTTAAAAATTGACTTAACTGACTGTCCTACTGCATGTCAAAAGTGGGAGTGATAGTTTTGGGTTGTTTTCTTTTTTACTTTGATAAAATTTAACTTATTGTCTTCTTGTAATTTATTACTAGTCTCACCTTTTAGTTATATTCAGACTTCTTCTATTTGATTAAAATGCCATCTATAAAACAGTTCTGTCGCTGAAAACTAAAGTAATAATTTGTGTGTCCATGTTGCAGAACATGGGCCCATTGTATTAGAATGGGAGAGCAGTTGACTACTTTTCACTTACACATGTGACATAAGGCTATACATATTCAATATTAATATATTGCTTTAAATTATAAAAATTTAATGATTTGGCAAACACTTATTTGGCTATGACTTACTATTAATAATACTAAGAAAGAATCGAAGAATCATAGGTCTGAGTGTTGTTTAGATTGTTGCTGCATTTTATTTCCAAGTTTGAATTTAATGCCTTATGAGCCTTATGTATTTTTACTATGTTAGCTTTTTGTTCTTATATTCTCTTGGTTTAATAGTTTAACCAATGGAGTTATTCTTCAGTTTTAAAGATTCACCACAAATGAATCTTGCAGCTATTTTTAAATTTGTTTTAATTTGTAAATGTTATCTTTGTTAGGTGGGTCCCCAACAGAAGATGCATATTCTAGTATTGGTCGGAACAATGTAAACATTTTAATTTTAATGTTCTTATTACATTTCTTTTTGTAAAGCCTAAAGTTTGGTTAGATTTTAAAAATTATTTCGTTTTGTGGAATTCCTGACCATTTTTTATTTATTATAACTCATTAGTACTTTGCATCTTTATTTTGAATTAGCTTGCATATTTTGTTTCTTGCACTTTGATACTCTTGGTAATAGTTTATATTTTCAGGGTGGAAATACATGCTCCAATTAGTTGCTGGTTGTCCATTTTCGTAATTCATCTAAGCCTCTTTGCAAGATTTCTTTATTATTTTGTGACTTATTCGTTCTACTTATTATACAGTCATCAGCTAATAACCCATTTTACCTAATGATTGTTCCTTATGAGATGGGTAATTATCCATGTAAATTAAGAAGAGAATGAGGCCTAAAATAGTTCCTTGAGGAACTCCTGAGTTTACTGTTAATGGTGCTGATTTACAATAATCAATTAATTAATAATTAATTTTGTTCTCTGCCAATTACATTGATGTAACTGAGTGGAGATGCCAAATTATTTTAATGATCTGTAACTGTAATGATGAACTTTACCAATTTAAAAATAAATGCATTTTAGTTGAATTTGATGGTAGTCTCAAGCTCTAAATTTTTATTTGGACCAATTTGATTATTAATTTTCTAATTATTTTATATAATAATTCATTATATAGTCATACTCATAGTAGTATCAGAGGTAATACTATGACTATATATATATACTTTATTTCATAAGTCAAAATATATTAATTAGTAATTTTGGTGTAAAAATAATTTATTGAATGATGAATTTGTAATGTGTAGGCCTATGCCTATATAATCTATATAATATAGACTACATTATAATAGATATTGATATACCCCTTTACTTATACTGTCTACAATAACTAAACTGTCTATACTTTACTATAATTGAATATGACTATACTGTACTTAATACTTATACCAACTACTACTACTACTATCATTCTAGAACTATAATTACTATAATATAATTATAAATTGTATTATTTTTTATAGACATAATCATAAGTATTCATAGTCATAGTCTGTCACATATCACATAGTAATTTATGAAAGTATAAAACAAAGTACAGCAGACCCTATATGAAGTAAGTTATATAGCTTACTTACTAACTTAACTTAAATTAGACTACTTACTTACTATAAAAATGTATAACTCTAGACTCTATAAAATAATAATACTCCTAATAATAGAGTTCTACGTTTTTATAATTTATAAGTATAAGTAATTTAGTAGTTAAGACAAGTAGACTTAGAAAGTAGAGCCTATTAATATTAATATTACTACTAGTAATAATATAATAATATTAATATTATAATAATACTACTACTATTTTTGCTTTATAATTATAATCATTATTATATACTTTACTTCAACACGCAACGCTTTATACTTTATAATTACAAAGAATATAATGAGTCTTATCTTATCTTATATGTTACAGACGCTCCTTCTGTACAGAAGATTATTGCGGCCTACGTATTTCTATGGCATGGTTTGTGTTTAGTCCTGTATTCTTACTAGAGTTTAAATGATGATAAAGTGTTGGCTTTCCTGGTTTCTTCAGGCAACCCATTCCACGCCCGAATACTGGACGGGAAGAAAGAAAACTTGTACGTGTTTGTTCTTGCATACGGAATAAGAAAGGTGTTTTTAATTTTATGTCTATCTGAGGGTTGTATTAAGTTATCTTTGAGTTGCATTTCTAAATTAGAATTAATTGCTTTATGTATAGTATAATTACTAATTTACTCTTGGTTCTTCTATCCTCCAGTGTTTCAAGGTTTAATGATTTAACTAATGGGGCAATCCTCCAAATCCCAGGACCAAATTATTTTTTGTGAGTTATCGATTACTATTTGGTTAATCAGTACATACATAATTCAGCATAATTTTATAAATAAAAACAAATTAGTGCAGGCAGGCAGACCAGCCGTTCCGATAAATATTACTAGCAGGAATTGAACTCAAACTATCGAAGGACCATGGATGCAAGCCAAACGTAAACTCCGGTATGAGAGTGGTTCAAGTCTAGCTCTTTTTGCAAGATACTTGTCGGTCTTTCAGTGGCGCAAAAGTCACAAGCAGAATGTTTTCGGCAGCTATTTGCAAATGCTGTGTGACAATTACAATATTTAGTTAATTTTTTAGCATTTAATGAATGGTTATCGGATAATTTGTATCACTTGTCTTATTTTTTTAATCAATAAACAACATATAAATAACAATTTCATGTACTATCTGGTTACTTCCCCTTATTAGAGTAAAATAATTTGGGACCGGGATTCGGAGGATCGCCAACTGATGGTGTTACTACTACTACTGTTTACTCTTGTCAGTTTTGAATATTCTCCAGTAATGAATCTGGCAGCTCTTTTTTGAATTTGTTCTAGTTTATCAATACTTTCTTTGGTGGTGGTTGGGTCCCACACAGAAGATGCATATTCTAGTATAGTATAGGATAGGTCTCACCAGGGCCAGGGCGAGGTAGCATTTTAGTTTTATATCTTTATTACTTTTTAATTGTATGATTGATTGTAAGTAAAAGTTTATTTTTATTTTATAAAACCTAAGTGAAAGTGTCCTAAGACCTAAGGCCGGCTAAGACTAAGGTTTTATTTGATTTTTTAAAAACTTCCTTGACATGGTCATGGGGAGTCAAAGAGTTAAGTAAAAGTAAAGTAAAGACGGCTCCGTAAAGACTATTGAAGACCTAAAGTTAAAGTTTAAAGAGTAAAGTAAAGACTACAGTAAAGAGATGTATATAAATAATATAATTAAATATTATTATTAAATTAATATTATTATATTAGGCCTATATAATAAAGTATAAATTATAAAGTTAGTTATTAAAGTTAAAGATGATATGATTATTAAAGATTACTTGACTTACATAACAAGCCTAGAAAGTATAGCTGAAACCATCTTCTGCACCAGAGATATCTTTTCCTATAACATAACTTGGTTTCGACACTCTTGTTGGGATCAAATTAACACAACCATTTCATTAATTGTCATAGGTAGAACATGGTAATGGTAGATATCACAATTTTAAATCTCCAAAGCTAAGAGGCAGCCATGTTTATGACGTAACTGACGACACGTGACCAAAACATAACCACATGTAGGTCAAGAAATAAAGGTCTTAACTTTAGCTTAAACATAACATAGGCCATAAGCTAGAAATATTAATTTATGCTTTAGTATTCTTTTAGTGAAAAAAAAATTGACAGTAAATTCGTGTTTAAAGTATCAATGTATTAAACATTTAGGTCTTGAAACTGAATATTTTATTTATTAGCAAATAACAAAGACGTGTGACGTGTGTTTCTAGAAATTGTTTTAGTATAGTCAAAGAGGAAAGAGAGATTAGTAGATAGTGATACACTCTGACTGGAGTAAGAGAATGTAGTAGTCAGTTCAGTACTTGATCTTGCGCGTGATGTTTTATAGTATCAACTATGAAGTATGTATGAAATTTAATAGTATTATATTAACACGCATACTTTTTTTAAAAAAAATATTGCATATCAATTCTGCCAAAAATATATTTTACTGAGTTTTAACAAGTTTTAGAACTATTTGTTTCTCAGCGGAACTACAAATGTTTGTGACCTTTTGACCTACCAGATGTCAGTGTATTCATGCACAACGTAATTGGGTGTAGTGACATTCCGAGGAATTTCGTGCCTGTTTCTTGTGAAATGCTTTTAACTACAATTGTTAAACTTCTCATTATGTAAAAATATGGCTTATAGAAGCAGAGAAGAACTTGTGGGAAAACGCTTTTTGTCTGTTAAGAGCGAAGGAAAGCTCAAAGTGTCAAAAATTTCTGAGTGGGAATGGCGGTCAGGTTTTGTACGCGCTGTTTCTAGTAAGGATTCTAGCAACGCTAAATTTACAGTAAGTTGTTTGTTGAAGTTTTGTGCTTGTCTGAAATAACTTGTTTTTCATAACAAATTTATTATTAAAATCCAAATATCTTGATTGTTTATAGAATATTCTTTTTCTACCCCGCCCCTTTTCAAACAAAATTCACCTTGAAGCTAGCCCTGGCCCTAGCCTAGGCCTGATAATAAATATAAATAATAACATCTCTACTTTTAATTTTAACTAATAACTAATAATAATAATAGAGCCTAAGAATAAGAAATTATTACTATTGACACTATTACTATTACTTTTTAATTATAATTTATAAGACATATTAATGACATGTACATTAATATTTCATAGACATTTATATAAAACAATGATTTACAAATAATTTGATTAATTTGAATAATAATTGACAGTTTGATAATAATTAATAATAATAATAATTGATAATAGTAATAATTAATAATAGTAATAATAGTAATAGGGTTGTGTTGGGCTTTTAAATTATAATTATTATTATAATAAATTATATAATATAAAAAGTATATTTAAAATATTAGTAATAGTAAATAGTAATAGTAATAGGGCTGCGGAAATTAAATATCTATTTCTTGATTAGGCCTAATCTTTTAAAAAATTTAGGGATTAAATAATTTTTTAACTAGCTGATTGCTCTCATGGACTCTCTGGATTTCACAGCATGCAAATTTTTATTTTTTATTCATTTTATTTGTATACTTTTTGTTAGTTGAGGATGGCTCTTTGTCGAAACATTCATTGTTTTATTACAATTACCTTCTGTCAGGCAAACTCATGGCCTGTTCACATATTATTCATCTGCCGATAAATAACAACAAATTGCCTGACAATTACATGAACATTTTTGCTTTGAACTATTGACTGACGGGAATGTTCAAAATGTTGATAAAGTTTGCCTACCATGGCTCTCACACTTCCCCTACTTATCAAACGAAATGAAACACATATTAAGCTAATACTAAGGGTAGTAATGGAGTCTGACTCAGAGACAGAAAATGACGTCAGCTCCTCTGATGAATTACTGCTTACAAAATTGATATGAAAGTTCCTGAATCCATTAACTCTCTACAATGGTGGAAACTTAATGAACACTGATATCAGATAATGTCATTCCTTGCCAAGACAGTTTTGTAAAGGATTAAATTTAAATTAATCATTAACAGCATTAATAAATGTATTATATGAAAAATTATATAAATAATAATAATGGAAGGTAATCGGATTAGTTGGGTAATAAGTTATAAGGATTTAGTCAAAATAAATTTATTGACATATTCATACAACTTGTTATTGTTCCGCTTAAAGTTTATAGCAGTGCTTTCCGATATTTTTACCAAACCATGCTGGCCAAATCCTCCCCACCCCCAAACCAATGAACTAGAGGGACACAAATGATATCTCACTCAAATGAAATGGGAATGAGTTGTTTAAAAAAAAAATCTTTTGACAAATACTCAAATACTATAGTCATGCTATACATGAGAACTACTACTACTACTTTGAAATTATTACATTAATTGAGGAAGAAGTTTATCATGTTACCTCATTCAAGTTTTAAATTATTCAATTAATACATTTTGATATTTCATATGCTTTTTTAAAGAGGCAGGACAAACAATTCATAATCACTGCAAATAATAATGTTTAAAATGTAAGTTTTCCATAATTGAGGACATTCATCAATAGAAATATGTTATCCAGAACTTATTTGGCTTCAATCAAACACTTTCAAGACAGGTCCTTAGAGGACTTCACTTTTCCTCCCTAGTGAACTGAATTAATTACAACAACTTGTATCCTGCTCTCTACTCGTTGTAATTCTGATATCTTAATACCAGAATTACGCTCTCTTGTCCCCAAAAACACAATACAGGATGGCCAGCATCAATTTGTGGTCCATTGGAGATCTCAAAAAATGGCTATAGTACCTGTTTAAATAACATAGAACTATAAATTCAGTTGTGATAAATTTTGTACGTCAATTTCCATCTGGATTACCCTAATAGCCCTAAACCATAGTCTTTCTTGTTGTAGTAATATTTCAAAATGTTTAGCTAAATCCATAATTCTCAGTTTGTCACCTACCTTTTTCATTTAACTTGGTCCCACATAACTACCCATCCAATTACTTTGGGTTTGCCAATTAAACTTTCCCAAGGCATTTATTAAGTATACCCCATAACCTCTACCATGTGCTGCTCCAACTTCCGTAAAGTATTAGTAAAAATATAAGAGAGCATCAGATTTTTATCACCCAGGTTTCCTAATGGTTGCCCTGCAATTGAACTGAATATGTATATATTTATATTACCCATCCCACTCCCAAAATTGTGTAACTTTGCAATTTTCCATGTTACAACTTTTATCACACATTAAAAGAAAAAAACAAGTAGAAGAATAATTATGGTTTGGAAATTATTTTCACTCTGAAAATTTTTATTCTCAAACTCATCAAACACATTTTTTAAGTCATGAGAGGCCATTTAAATTCATCCTTAGGGCAAAGGGTTGGACTTCACTTACCTTAGTCTACTGCTATAACTTCAAGTATTGCCTAATACTATGTTATGTTATCACTATAAATTACATAATAAATTTTCATAATCTGACTACTTATATATAAAGTTATAATTGGTGATAATCATACCCTCTACAAACTATAATACTCTTGCCACCCACTCAATAATAGTTGATTTATACTTAAACATGTTATATCATGGATAGGACCCTATGTTCCACTTAAACGACTACACAATTGCAAATCAGTGCATGCATAGTAGACACCACAATGTGCTAATCCTTTTATTTTAACATTGGACTCAATTTATAGTTTCTACTTTAATAATTAAGACTTTTAAGAGATTTTTATTTATATTTTATATCATTTATGCCAAGTTAAGTTAATGATATGTTAATAATTTTCAATTGATCTAGATATTTATGTCGTATAGAATGGCATAGTTTTTTATATTTTATTGAACAAGGTTATAATATAATTTAAGAAAGCAACATTTGTTGTCATTGTATTATTCATATTTGATGTTTTTAAACGTCTGTCGTGCAGTATTTTGGAATCTCTAATATATGGTGTCATTTAATACCTTCGCACATTAGCCAGTTATTATCTAAATTTGAGTTTACTAAGATATTTGAAACCAAGAAAAAAATTTAATTTAGTCAATTAATTTAATCAGCTACACAACAAATAACTAAGTACTGGCTTGATATATAATAGAACAAGGTATTGTATTTTTAAAAAATAATTAAACTTATTTTTAAAAAGACAAACAGCACTTTAAAACCACAAAGTATTAATTTTTAAAATGCATTGCTTGAAAGACTGATCTACATAGCTATAGGGTTAGGATTGAATGTACTGAACCACAACAGTTTAATTTCAATTTACTTTTGCTAACTCTTCAGTATTCTTGATTATCATGAAAGATTATTAATTATCATAAAAGATACAATGATAGTGTATACCCTTCCTCCAAAAGTTAAATGCAGCCTTTCAGGTTTTCATTTCATAAAACAAATGATTGGTTGAGCAGAACAGTTGTTAGTGTAAATTATAAATGATAATTTATGCTAAAGTGTGCAAACCTATTTGATTTGGAAATGCCTGTTTTCTTCCACTCCATGACTTGACTCAAAATATACATAGTCAAATTGTAAGTACCTGCAATCAATCATTATGAATCATTGATGTTGATGGGTTTGCAATATTTCTTGGAACTGTGGAAGAATTAAATTTGCCAAGGGCTACACATCTTGTGGGTGTTGTATCAGGAACTGGAGGTTGTGTAATTATTGTGTTGTTGACTTGAGTACATTCACCGTCAATAAGTTGTTTCTTTAATATTAAATTCATAATTGAGACCAATCATTTTAAAATTCGTTTTCAAGTGCAAAGCCAGATGTGTAAAGTCAATATAAATGCTATTTTACTTTTTGTTTAAATTTAAGTAAATAGCTTTGATCATAACCAAGGAACACACACTTATCTGGAAGGTATTATTGCCCTCCTTTTAATCTTATCAATTTAAAAATTCTTCATGATTCTCATCTTATTATTTTATCAATGTAGATATTAGTTAAAGCTGGAGGAAGATTCAGCTAGCTATTATGACCAACTGAGTTGTTAAAATGGTTTTGTATGGAGTATGGAATTTAGCATTAGGAGTATTTTGGGAAGTAAATGACATATTTCTTTTTTAAAAATTGCTTGATGCAGTTAATCTTTGACTAAAACATTTGTTATAAATCTTACAAATTTATAAACCTTACTAATAAGCTTATCACAATCTAGCTTTAATAAAATGTATTATGTGGTGTAATTTGGCAAATGAAATCTTAAAACACTTAACTTCCTTAGTCATAAATTGAAAAGTACAAAATTGTACTGTCAATTAGTCCCAATCTTAATTAAGTGCATGTTATCACCAAACAACTCAAATTTATTACAAAAAAGTTCTGGTAGGTTCTTTTCTGTCTTTATTTTTCTTTGTATCCCCCTATGAACTTAATCGTTCTAAAGGAATCGTATTTACTATTGAAGATCTCGTCTAGCATTGTCTTGTTAGAGGCATGAAATAGCAGACACAAATTTAAATAAAACCCGTTTCATAATTTAGTTCACAACAAATACAACCACACATGTACGCCCGCGCGCGCGAACCCACTTATTACTGATTCACACACACAAATCGGGCTATCAACATACAAATAATAATAATAAATCACATAAAAATATTTTTTTTTAAAAAACAGTTCCTTTTTCGTTGCTCCCTTTTCACAAATTAAAAATAATAGCTCAATAACGTCACATCATATAACAATATTTTACGGCGAGAAACTTAATAACACAACACTCTCAGTTAATGTCGACAGTCGACACCAAAATGTTTATTATCTTACGTCTAAATTTTCAATTTAAAAAAAATCAATCTTTATATAATGCACAGGGGCGTCGCTAGGGTTGGTGTCACCCGGGGCGGTAGCTCATGGTGTCACCCCTTCATAATTTAAGGGGGACGTCCATAAATGACGTCACGTGAGTTTACCAATTATCACCACCCCCTTTCACCCGCGTCATACATTGTCACAAAAACGTAAACCCCAACCCCTTGTTCCGCTATGACGTCACAAAGCTTAGACACCCCTCTCCAAAGCCATAATTTTCTCAGTAAAAATTAGCATGTTGCAAATAAGTATTTTGTCATTTAAATATGTATTTAGTGTGAGTATGCACTCTAGTATCGTAACACGCGGGGAGCTATTGAAAACGTCATTAAATAAATTGTTAACAATCAAATATTTAAGGGGACTTTTATTTAAAGTTGCGGGGTTTTTTTTTAATGTGTCGTCACATTTTTAAACACACCCGCCCCCTAGTCACACATCGTCACAGATGGGTGACCCCTCCCCCTATGGTTGATTAAAAAGAGGGGGCTGAGCGGACTAAAGCCAGTGACCCCCAATAATTTAAATGTTATCATAATGTATAATAAAGATAGGCAAATGTTGTATGAATCCCTGAAAATGCCTTTGACAATCATAAGTCACTGCTGCAGTTATAAGTAGGAAGTATAACAGAGTCTGGGCTAATCTTTGTAAGAAGTGCAGTGCTGCTCATTTTGTGCCCTGTACAGCTCATTCCCTTCACTTGTTTGTGAAACGTGGAGCAGTTGACTTCTGCAAAATCTTTATACTTGGCTTGTTGCATCTACTCATCGTCGACAGATACTTCCAAAACACATAAAAGTGATACAAGTTAATAAAGCCTTGTTTGACACAAGATGGTCAGCCCGACATAATGCTATAAGCAGGGCCGGCCTAAGGGAATTAGAGGCCCTAATCGAAGTGAATTTGGTGGCTTAAAAAGAACTTTCAATTCAAGACACACGGCTTCAACTCCTTGTAGTCTGGGTAGCAAGTATCTTTAATGAATCCTGAATCAACCTCTGTTACGTAGTGAACCTTGCATTAATAGCCATGCATCCTCTCCCTTCCCGACCACACAATATTTTCCGTTCACAGCACAAACCACGTGTTTCATACTCGGTCAACTCGCATGCTCATACTATGTTAATACAAAAACACAACATGACTCTCACAAATATTGCAGCACTGAAAGAATTAATAACAACGAAAATCAGCCCCGTGTCTGTTGACTTGAAGCAGAAAGATTTCGGAAGGAACTTAAACAAATTAAAGTCGCTATGTTACTTGAATTTTAGGGAAAACAATTTTAGAGAGATTTCAGAATACAAAATTATCCCTTCGAGAGCCGAGAATATCTTTGATTTCAGTAAAGTATTTGAAGTCTCTCAATGAGTTTGTTAAAAGACAGCATTTTTAATTTGATTCATATGAAGACAAAGGAAAGGACAAGTCCGTGGGGAAAAAAAAGACTATAAATAATCGACAATACTATTAAAGAAGAGAAAGTGTCAGTTTGATATTACCAAAATGGTATTTATGGTAATCATTGACAAACTTTTTGAAGCCCCACACCATCGATTAAGCGCATATAAAGACATCCATTCTGAGCTCAAAAATGACGCCATTTGATGGGCAGCAGCCAAGTTAATGAAGAATATTAAAGTAACTTCGAAGACTGCTTACCTTCATAATTAGTCCAATTTTCAGAACTCTTAAAAAACGTATTGTCCAGCCCCAGGCTTAGGGTAAGGAAAAGGAAGTAGCACAATGCGAAACTCAAAACAAGTGCACAGAGCTCAAAATAAATTTTGCTGCTTTTGAATGAGCTAAATTTCAGTTATTTACAAATGTAGCATCGAAATTCGCATCTATCTCTCAATGATAACTTCAAACTGCAGCAGAGAGCGATCTTTGCAAAGTTGAAAAGAATACAAAAATTAGTTAGAATTCGTATTGGACAACCAAGACTGAATATGTTCTCTCTAATGACTGTTGAAAAGGAACTTGTAAGCTTATTTAGCTTGACTGACTTGATTGAAAACATCGCCATGAAAAAAATCGCAAACTTAAGTTGTAGGTTGAAATAATAATATATATTTTTTAAATGTTTTTTTTAATTTCAAATAGAGAAAACAACTCGTTACCCCATGAAAAACAAACGTTGAAAAAAAACAACATTAAAAAATACAGAATAACGCGTAATATTATTCTTTATATGGGCTCGTTTGTAACCACGAAAAAGCGTAAGTTGGGATGGGACCGTCGTAACCGGGGGACTATTTATATACAAACATGCATATCCATGCTTGCACGTCTTTAATAAATATAACAAAATATTGACTCAAAGACATTGAATTCAAAATTCTCTTCTTAAAAAACAACAAAGAAAACTTGAAAAAAATTGTACTCCCCCCCCCNATGGGCTCGTTTGTAACCACGAAACAGCGTAAGTTGGGATGGGACCGTCGTAACCGGGGGACTATTTATATACAAACATGCATATCCATGCTTGCACGTCTTTAATAAATATAACAAAATATTGACTCAAAGACATTGAATTCAAAATTCTCTTCTTAAAAAAACAACAAAGAAAACTTGAAAAAATTGCATTCCCCCCCCCCAACCCCATTAAGGTGGAGGATATAGTGAGGTGGGACTCATTCATGCTGTTAGTGTGTCAAAACCTTAATGACTTTATGTCCAACCTTTTTAAAGATCTCTCTGCTGCGACTGTTTCTTTTTTTTTTTAATCTTATTTGTTTTAATGTTGTATGTGTGCTGGAATTTTTTTAGCGCATTTTCGAGAAGTCGAATGCGCTATTGCACCCGTTTTGTCCGTCCGTCTGTCATCACCCTTGATCTCAGCATCCATAAGTCCTAGACCCATGAGGTATATATGTTTTTTGTATGTCCTGACCTGCCATTTGTGCATCAACACTCAGTTACTCGATCCGTTAAAAAACCCCGTTAAAACTACCAAAAAATATTTCGAATCGAGAGGTAACACTAGCGCAGGGAACGGCCGCCATTGCCGGAAGTCGAATACATAGTTTTTCAAGCATTGAAGAGTGGTGCGAACGCGTGCAAAAGAATTAGTTTTTTTTTAGTTGACGTCATTAGAATATGTGTAAAAGTTTAGAGAGTTTTACGTCATCATTTGTGGTGACTTGTAGATAGATTAAAGAGAAAATAAAAAAATTTTAAATGTAAAGAAATGACTTTTAAATTTAAAAAATGTCAGGTATATTCATTACACAAGAAAATTCATAAAAATATGTCTAAAATCTAAACACAATTACTGATAACTACATAATGCTGATATCTAACATAAGTACTGATACATAATACGAAAATGCGCTAACACGTCCTGAATTCCAATAGGGACCAGGCTTAACATGATTTTTTATTATTGCAAGTTAACTGATTTTTAAAAAATTAAAATCTTTGTGTTTAATGTATATCACCGTATTTCTTACTTTCTTTCTAGTTTAAAGAAATGTTTATTCTTTGTTTTTCTGACATAAAATCGAACAGTAAAATGTTAGGCTTTGGTGTCACCCCCCTGATGGTGTCACCCGGGGCGCCCCCCCCCTCACGACGCCACTGATAATGCAAGTACCCGGGTTTTATATAAGGGTTTCTGTAGAATCGTACAAAACTGTTTGCATGCAATAAAAGGGTACATTTATCTTAAAGCAATGCTATAGACAACATTTTTGGCAGTTCAATTTGGAGTGTGTACAAAAAGATTTTCCTCTTTGCCCTCACTGGAGCAGGCCACATACAACTGCCCATGAGAAAAGCATGATGTATGCAAGTCTATATCAGCAATCCCATGAGACGGTGACCCGTCAAAATGGCCCGACATAACGGCCCCGGTCAAAGCAGACACAGATAAATTGTTCTTATTTTTTAAACAGAAAATTTAATTATTTTTTGCATTTTAAGTTAATTATAACCTTTGTTCAACTTATTCACCTTTTAAGAAAGTAGTCAAATTGTAAAATTATTTCTTGTGACGTCATGTTATTATTTCTTCTCAACAAACAATTGTGACTTGGCACCATATAAGAGTAACTGTTATTAAATTGTTTCTTGTCTTGTTATTATTATTGTTTTTGTGAATTTAAACTGACACTGAATTGGTGAGTAAAAATAGTAATATAAAATTGTATTCCATTAACATATATTAGTCCAGGGCCTGATTAGTCTGAGGCCGTTTTGACAGAGGCCGTTTTGTCGGTGAACCCATGAGACTGGCGCACCAGTTATAACTGCACCATCGTGGCAGTGTACTATCAACTTTCTGAATTTTCATTCTTCTACCTACACGGGAGATAGTAGAATTAGTGATTTTCAGTTTTTATATAGCTTATATTAGTTTGTTTTGTTTTTTTTTATTAAAAAAAGTTTAATTAAGTTTATTAAAAAAAAAACTACGTTTGGGCCCCCGGCTCCCAGTAAGTGATAATTTAAATATTTTTCGCCTGTTTCCATCGGGGAAGTTCAAATTTTAAAATTCCTCGGATGCGGGGATAACTGAGATTCATTGTTCAATGTTGATCTGGAAAAATGCGCACTCTGGTTAGCTACTTGCCACCCCCAACCCTGCACCACCCTAGCTAGGCAACCATAAACTAATTTGCATAACCTGACAAAGGTCATTCGTCAAGCTTTTCCCCCACTTACTTGTGCTTGTTACTTTTTATGGTGATCGAAAAAAATTGTGGGCTATGAACAGGCACAAACACAAACATTTAAAAAAAATTAAAAACGTAATGTCTTAGCTGGGGATTGAACCTGCGACCTCCGCGAATGTTATAACCATTACACTATAAATTACATGTCTACATGTTATTTTGTTGTTCCGAAAGAACATAGTGATTGGCTTAAATTCAACGAAATGTTGAATGTTTACTACCTTTTCTTGCAATCTGATTGGTCGGTGGGGTCAGAGGTCAGACAGCTTCTTGAACTTCATGTTTGGACCATGTAGAGAATTATATATATATTAATATAGATTAGATACGACCCGCGGCGTAGCATATACCTCACAGTTAACTCATCATAGACAGATAAAAGAACGGTGTGTGTGGAGATGAGAGTACGGACACAAACAGCAGCACGAAGTAATGAAATGATATCGAGTAAACGTGGAGCTATGCCACCGAGGTTGTTGTTGTCCGCCCCCCCCCCACACTTTATTACTACCATCCCTTAATAAACATATACTGTGATTGGCCGACCCTAGCGAGGGTTAAACTTGTTAAGGGTTGTTAATTCCGTGTTGTTTTTGTTTTGGCCAACCTATTATCGATTATGTAACTCCGAGTTTACACCAAATATCGCTTTATAGCTGACTACATAGAAATTTGGGTTGTACCGGATTTCGCCTGCGAATCCGGCCATATTTACAAGTCCGGCTCCGGCAGAAATTTACTTCATAAATCTGGCTTGCCGGGTTTGCGATAAAATATAAATCAATTATAATTTCGGCTCCTGCAAATCTGGAATACGGCAATTTTGAAAAATCCGGCTTCAGCTCCGGTCAGATTTCAATTCATAATCTGGCCAAATCAAATTTGATTTTTTTGTTTGGGAAATATAAAACCGAATGTAGCTTTCAAATCCGATTATCGTTTAACAGCCTTAGTCATGTTGAAAAAAAAAGGTAAAGAGCGGACAGAAACAAAATTTAAAAAAAAAATTGTTCCCTCTGGGGTTTGATCCCACGACTTTCCGCGTGCAAGGCGGAAGTGAACGAGAAAACAATTCCTTACCACAAGGAGAGAAAAAAAAACTATTCAAAAATAACACCCCGTAAAACAAAGTTTTTTACTATAAATCCCTTATATATTTAAGAGACAGAAGAAAAAGTATTGATTATATTCAAAATAATATACTCCGCGCAAAAAAAAAAAAAAACATTTACCGGCTGAACGTGACTTAATTCTCTTGCTGTCAAATGGGGACGGGTAGGTGTGGGGGTGTGGTCACCGATGGTTGGAGTGAACTCCAGCAAACACGTGCATGTTAACAACAGGCGGCTACCATACATTTACTATGATTTACTTAGAAATAAACTAGAAGTGCATTAATTTATTTAAGGTACATTCGATCGATCTGAAATTTGGATAAAATGAATAAAGCAAAAACAAACTGGATAGAACAACAATGCTCAGACATCGATGAAAATCTACTAAGGAACAACTCAAAAAAGGCTTACAAGATTGTCAAAGATCTGACATCCACCAAGCAAGGTCGCATCTCAACAATACAAGATAAATCTGCAAAATGTATTACAGAAGAACAAAAAATTATCAAAAGATGGACGGAATACTGTTCTGAGCTGTACAATGAAGACTCCAAGGGCGATGAATCAGTGCTCAATTGCCCAACGTCAACTAACATAGACATGCATTCTATTCTCCGTGATGAGGTGGAGCTGGCTGTGCGAAAACTGAAAAGGGGGAAATCGGCTGGAGCAGACAACATCCCAGGTGAACTGATTCAGGCAGGAGGTGACCCAATAATAAACATTCTAATCAACATGTGTAACAAGATCTGGCAGACGGGAGAATGGCCAACACCCTGGACCCAATCGCTGGTTATAACGCTCCCAAATAAGGGTAATCTACAGTTGTGTCAGAACTACCGTACAATCAGCCTGATTAGTCACCCCAGCAAAGTCAAGCTTATGGTAATACTAAACAGACTGAAACCACAAGCAGAGCAAATCATTGCAGAAGAACAGGCAGGCTTCAGAGCAGGATAGAGCACAACGGAGCAGATCTTCAACTTGCGAGTGCTCTGTGAAAAACATCTGCAACACCAGAGCGACCTCTTTCATGTCTTCATAGACTTTAAAAAGGCGTTCTACAAGCCTTGCCTACACTGTCTCACAGCCTCTGAATAGAGTGAGTCTACTCACGCTAGTTAATTCCACATTTGGTTAGGAAATTTAACCATCCCTTACCATTGCTAATACTAATTCGAATGTTGGGGGTTCGTCCTGTATTGTGTCAGAACCTGTTGCTGAAAAATTAAAAAAGAATAATACTATTAAACACGCTGATGATTTTCTTCATATTTTTTTTGGCTATGCATTCAATTTTTATTTAAATGCGTTCCTCCTCCCCACATCAATGCGCAACTCCCAAATTTTATTGTGTCTCTCTAACGTACGTAGTTAGATGCTGACCGCTAGGTTTTTCAGCCTATATCTAGTTGTTGTTTATTTATTTATTTTTTTATGTTCGACCTTGTCTAGGTTTTTTATTTTAAAACAGCCTAAATCTAGGTTTTAATTTTTTTTAAAGTAAATAAACGGTGTTTAAGTACAAAACTTAATAAATATGTGCAATTAAAATCCTAAATAAATTCCATTTTTCAAAAATTAAATTAAGCATTAGTTAGCAACAGTTGTTTTTTTCAGACGCTTTGTTGTGTTACACAATAATTATATCTGTAGTCTATAGCTATATCCCAATGAATTTGAAAGGTGGCAAAACATCTTGAATGAGGCAAAATATTCAATTTTATAAGACTTATCGACAAAGTTAACACCTCTGTCATTTTCCTCTGCCTGGGAATATTTTCTCATGTGTGCATGGTATAGACCAGGGGTCTCCAAACTTTTCTGTCGGATGGCCGCATTAACTGTCAAACAGTTGTTTGGGGCTGACTACACACAGTTTTGTGGTAAACTACAGGTACAAATAGTATCTTTTTTTTTGTTTATTTAGATTAAAATGTCTCCAGGGGGCGGATGAGAGTGCTTCACGGGCCGTAGTTTGGAGACCACTGTTATAGACCAAATATAGTCTATATACAACGCTCAGATAGACATTATTATAAAAACACTTTTCTTACTCAGTATGCAAGAACACACACATATAAATTCTCGTTCTTTCCGTCCGGAATTCAGTAGTGGAAAGTATTGCCTTAAAAAACGAGGAAAACCATCGCTCTTATCAAAATTAAAATGCAATACGAGACATAAACAATGGATAAAAGAAGGACTTAATAATCTTCTCTATTACATAAAATACGATTGGTTCCGAGTATGCTGATAAGATTGGCATTTGTAAGGAAGATGAATAAATGCTGATGTAAAAATATTTGTATAATATTAAATATTTATGTAGAACACACTAATACCTTAGGGGCCTTCTTTAATTGACGACTGGCATCTAGGTGGGAGGGAGGGGGTCACACTTTTGTGAGATGCGTGACGGGGGGTGTTAAAGAACTGTTACGTCACATCAAAGACACACAACTTTAACTGAAACCTTCGCTTAAATATTTGATTGCTTACAATTTATTAAATGACGCTTTAAAGACGTAGCCTACAATTAAATACATGCTTAAATATATACAGAAATGTCAATAAAATGAATCATTTTCAAATAGGAAATAGATCTACATTTGTTTTTGTGTTTTTATTGCGGGTGGTTGTTACGTTATTTTTATTTATTTTTTAGCGTGTCTAGGCCTTTTCTTTCGTATCTGTGTGTGTGTGTTTTTTTTTTAAACTTGTTGGTTAGGTTTTTCCTAAAATTTCACTAGCAACACTGATGCTAACAGTTTCATTTTTTACCCGCTCCTCTCTCCGCTCCTCACCAAATCATTTTAACGAGGGGACACAACTTGAATTAGCTAACAAGAATCTGCAGTCTTTTATTGGCAAGAGTTAGCTAACGTTGGCATTATTTATTTCTTTTCCAGTAGTGTTAGTATTGCAATGTTTTATCGTTATTTAAATAGAAGCTCGTGTGAATACACTGACTTCTATCAATAGGTATGTGTTCTAAATATGAAAAGTTTCATAAATTTAAATTTTGCTAACAGTTGTACCAGTATGATTTTTATTTTTTACATTAAAAAATGCTGATTTTTAAAATGTTTTTAACGTAAGTAAGCATGTCACAATAATAATAATACATAAAATATATATATTTTTTTAGTTTGCTTGAAGTTTAAATAAATGATTGTTTTAGGTGCTGGTTGAATTTGATGATACTGGTTGGAAATCACGAGAATATGTCAAAGTTCATGAGGTCTTCCACGAGTTTTTGGTTGAGCACACACTTTCGTGGATACATAATAAAAATTCTGAAGAGGAAGTATCTGGAACTGCACTTTACCCAGCTTTGGTGAGTCAACTGATTTCGTCCTAAATTTTAAATAAGTATAGTATGAGTTTAAATCAACTTTTATTCTCTTTATTTTTGGGATTGTTTTTTTAAATTGTTTTTTATTTTTTATTTAAAAAAAAGATTTATCTAATATTTAAGTTTTGAACACATGTACCTACTTAACTTTGTAAGTTAAATTAACTAAGATAGTAAGACTTCTTCCATTTCTCAAAAAAACTTTAAAACAATAATTGTTCTACATTCAAATTATTGCTTAGCACTGATTTGTTAAAGACTCTTATAAAATAGTGTTAAAATATTTTTGTTGTTGTAGGATTTAAAGTGGGGAAAGGGAATGAAGTATGCTAATATACTTAATAGGTAAAGTTGGTGTAGAAAATAATGGTCTGTAATTAATCCATGAGTGAGCCATGAGATTCCAGAATTGAAAGAAATACGATGTCGATGTGTATTGAAAGTGTTTGTTTTATTTATAAGATGAAATTAAAGAAAATGTGGGAATGGAAGATGGTATGGATAAAGTATATTTATAATAGTAGTTGGGATACTATATTATACTATATAAAAGTGTGTGGGGATAATGGGAAGTGATTAAGCGTTAATGGATGTATGTGGACAATGTGGTACGAGCAGGTTTGATAACTTTCGAGCTAAATAAATGGTGCCGTCTAACGTAATCACTTTAATTCTATTATTAGTTTGCTAAAATTAATGGAACATTTTCCCTTACTTGTTTAGTTTTGTTATAAAGAAAGAAAATTATACGTAACAGGGGTAAAACTTTTCAGGCGCTGGCTGATTGCAAAGGTAAAAGCTTGACAAATATTCTTATTTATTATAAAAACTGCTCGAAAATATATGCATTGATTTTTAGTAAAGACGGCTATATGCAGACAGCACTGCTCGGCAGAAATGATTCACCTACACACTTTTTCTCTCTCTCCCCCACTTCTGGTTCTCTACCTCTTTTACACTGGTGTCTTGTCGATCTTTAAAATGGGGGGTGGTGGCTGAAGACGAGGAAAGCCTCAGCACATTGAAATTGAACTTGTCAGACGAGATGGATTGCCTAGCAGGATTAAGGACAGGGTGTCGTGAGGTGGGGGTCTTGACCCCTTGACATTTTCCTCTTGCTGTGTAGTTATAACTTGTTCACGCGAGGGGTCGTCTCATAATTTTATTATCAGTTATATAAGCATCGTCACACATAACGCACAAGTTTCAAGGGCACAACAATTTTGTTGAATTTATCTTATTTATTATTTGTTTGTTCTATCACATTTGATATTAATCAAAATCATTGTTTTATTTATTGTTTTATTATTTAGTTTTATCTTAATTTTAAAAGTTTGTATTACAGTGTTTATGACTTGTTTCAAAAAAAGGTAAAACGTCCAATTGTTAAAACATGTGTTATTGTGTCTAATTCTAATGCGTCTTCTTTGAATGGTACCAAATAGAAGCCACACATGTTTTTTTTAAATTAAAAGTTTTAGAATGGTGTATCTGTCTGAAAAATATCCCGGGGGGAACAAATTTTAACAAGAAGTAAGTTACAAAAGCTTATTCGCAGTCCCACCCACTTAATTCTTGCTGTTAATAAGTTTGGTTAACCAAAATGCTAACAATGTATATTCGAAAGAAAAATATGAACTTATTTTTTAAAAAAAAACAAACAAACAAACAACAAATGTAAAATTCAAAATTTTAGCTGCGATTTTTACAATTTTTACCAGATCTTAGTCGTCTTAGAACATAACAAGCATTTCTTCAAATTACAATTTCTAGATTAGCATTTACATTTAAAAGTTGTAGAATTTTATTGAAATGTAATCCTTATAATTATACAAAGATTATTTATGATTGTTATATGAAAATAACATGCTTGTAAAATTTCAAAGTTTCAAATTTCATGACCCAAAAAGTACTTGCATTTTATATATTATAATTAAATATATATTTACATGAATTTAGAAAATTTAACCTGTGAAAACTTGCCACTCTTCTCTGCCCATTTGCCACTAGTGCTAATTGGCAAGAATAGTCATGGGTATTTATTTACACTACACACAGCCTTTGACTTTCCTTTAATGAACTGATTGCAAACAAATGGTGGTATGTATAACTTTAAAGACTGGTTAGGGTGACCAGGTTGTATCATCTTTAACTGACCCTCATCTCTAACCAGAACAATACAAAATAGGAAATATGACCTTCAAGACGTTTAATCAAAGGTCTAAACTAAATGGTTTAATCAGTATGTTTGCTTTGAAAGAATAATTTCATAATAACTCATGAACAAACCCCATTACCCATCAAACATTTTCTATATTCCTATTGTCCCTAGTGCTTCAAGGCGATAGTGGACAAAGCTGGATTGTTTCAACAGAGCAAAAGGCCTGTTGAATTTCTCAGTGACCGTTTACTTAGTATCGTAGACGACAAAGACATTTCTTATTATAAGGTGAGTTTTTCTGAAACGTTGCTCTTTGTTTTCATTATGCTAATCGGTCAATTACAGTTGTACCTCGAGATACGAAATTAATCCGGGGTGGCTTTCGTAAATTGGATTTTTCGTATCTCAAACTTAGTTTTACATGTACCAAATTCAATCCGTTCCAAGCCACACAGAAACAACACTCAAATTCTTATAACTGTATTTTTTTTAATCATATGTTTAAATTTATTCTCAGCCATACTCAGTTATGGACATTGTCTGTGTTCATCTATTTACTGCAGTGCTTTATGACAGAGCTCTGCACTATTTTACACTTAAAGCACACAGAGGGCTTTCCCCGATTTACCGGCACACACGACTTTTGGCATCTTGCTTTGTAGCAACTTAGTTAATTTATGCCCTTGCATATTTGTGGGCTTACATAATATTCCTTTAACTCTTCTTAGCGTATTTTGCACACAGATACCTTTCGTACATCATTGTGGTTTTCAGAGCTCTGTTTATTAATCCACTAATGTGTACATATTAAACTTATCATGAATATAGAATGACAATCCAGTATTAATTCCAATAGAAACCTGTGCTGGCAGCTAGAATTTGTATGAATTACCTTGCTTTGCTTTTATCCGCACCATCAATTAAATGTTCAAAATTGTTAAATAGCTAAAATATAACAAAGGCACTTCCATAAAATGACAATTTCTTATACCATTTGTAATGTAAAAGTTGCTTATTACTGTATTTGGTACAAAATAAAACATTTAAAAACTAATTTGAACTAAAAAGATTGATTGACGACCAGGACAAAACATAGACTTACACTTACTCTTTTAAAGTTGTAAGTTGTTATACACTTGTGTTCTGTTTTTTAAATTTTATTTTCTATTTTAACGAATTATTATATTGCTAAAAAATACAAGTCTAAACAATATGACTGGTTATTAATATTTTAAAAAGGAAATTATAAAGAATAAAAATTATTATTTAAGCTCTCAAGTCTTCACTAGGTTTTCAACGTATCTACTGTTCAATTAGAATGAAATCAGTAAATCATAATCATAAATTAGCCTATTCATTGTTAGATACAAACGACACTAGTTGGTACCTAGCAGCAAGTTTTTATTAAGATAGCTAATTATAAACAACAAAAATTAACTAAAAGTTGGCAATTGACAGCTCTGTCCAATTTACTACAATACTTTTTTCAGGATGGAACACAGTAGGCAGTAATTAATTGTGTCAGCCACCTCAGTCACACCATATATTTCACCAACCGTCGTTTTGCCAAGCTAATCCATCAGATGAATACAATCTGAACTGAGGATATATCTTTACAAATTACCCCCCCCCCCCACCCCAATTAGACCTATTTTAGGGAATCGTGGGATGAAACTAACCGCCCGATTTAGATCATCCTTCATTTTATTCCTGTATAACTTATTATTTTATCATATTTAGTTTAGTATCTTGAAAGTAGCTGATTCCTTTCAAGATAGATTATTGTAAATCTTTTCTCTTGGAGAAATAGGTTCGACCGATTATTTCATGGGTCAATAACATGATAAACCATAAAAATGACGCATAAGAGATTGATGTAGTCATAATACCATAAATACACTGGTCTATCATCCATTCGAATGCCAACGACCTTGACGGTCTGACAAGTGCCCGTCAAGTTATTAGTGATTTTTCTTACTTCCTCCGATGCACCACCTTTCAGAAAAAGCTACCCTTCATCTCTTAGATCATTGAAATAATATATGAATCGGCATAACAAAAATGAATTGACTTTTTAAAAAAATTCCTAATGATAAAATTGGATGTTAAAATATACATTTATAAAATATACTTTTTCAGGAAGGAGATGAAAACAAGCAGCCCGTGAAGGATAATCCAGAAATTGTTAAATTGGTGAAGGCTTGGACTGACTATCAAGACGGACAGAAGATCTTGCTAACTACTCCCACTGTCCTACTTGGGTATCGCGTAGAAGTGTACCGCACTGAAGGTACCACTCAGTGGTACACAGCTGTCATCAAATCTTACAACCACGCTAACAAGGTAAGTTATTATTTAACTTTGATCTATCCTGTCGGTGTTCTTCTGTTGGGTTTTCTAACTTGTACTATAATGTAATCAGTGTGCCGTCGGTCTATTGGGCCTTGGATAACTGACCCATCAATATAACATAAGCCCTATTTGTACTTCATTAAAGTTTATCATACTATACCCTCCCGTGCCGTATCTCATATCCTAATTATATTTCTTAATGTAAATTTATTGCCCCCCACCCCCAAAAAATTAAATAATACAAAATACTTCAGAATCTTATACTAAACTAATACTTTGCCCCCTGATGGAGTGCGTGTTTTCCATAGTTTACATTACAAACAGGACCTAAACTACTTTGTCTGCCTGTCCTCCCTAATTAAATTATCTACACCTGCTAGCGTGACGAATGGCGCACTGTTACTACTTTCCAGGGCAGGGCTGTGTGCCACAGGTTGAGGTTATCTCGAATGACGCTACTTGAAAAGTGTGCTGGGCACAGACTGTGTGCACACGTGCTACTTTTCAGATCCCACCTTCTTTATGGTTTCTTTCCTTTCTTTCTGTACACTCATTCGACGTTGCAGGCTTTTTTTAAAAGTGGTTTTCTCTTCCATCGACCCTCCCCCAATCTCTCCTGGTGGATGTTGGGAAGGGGGAATAAGAGGGAGCGTCTCATAGTTCAAGTTCAGATCAGATAATCTGAAGGATTGATTAGTCTCTCCAATCTGGAGTCCCATATCACATATATATATATTTTTTTTTTTTTTT
>MUZC01000077.1:140071-192543 GCA_002072015.1 Radix auricularia | reverse complement strand
AGGACCCGACCCTCATTCAGTAACTTAAGTATTTAATTTAATTTAAAAGATATAATATAATTAGGAGATATATTTAAATATAAGTAGTTCAATATAATGTCTATTAATTTAAATTTTGTTATTGTTAAATAATTAAAAACAATGTGGTTTTTTTAGCGCATTTTCGAGAAGTCGAATGCGCTATTGCACCCGTTTTGTCCGTCCGTCCGTCTGTCATCACCCTAGATCACAGCATCCATAAGTCCTAGACCCATGATGAATATATGTTTTTTGTTTGTCCTGACCTGCCATTTGTGCATCAACACTCAGTTACTCGATCCGTTAAAAAACCCCGTTAAAACTACCTAAAAATATTTCGAATCGAGAGGTAACACTAGCGCAGGGAACGGCCGCCATTTCCGGAAGTCGAATACATAGTTTTTCAAGCATTAATATATCATACAGAATAGGACTGCATAAAGCTTTTTTTATTAAAAAAACAAATTACACAGACTATTTGTGTAAGGAAACAATAAATTAAAGCTTTATTATCAACTAATACAAATAATGGTAGACGTTTCGGCTCATGCCTTCATCAGTACAAAAACAATTACATGTACTTACATATATATTAAAATTAATTATTTTAATTTTATATATTTTATATATTTATATTTATATATGGCTAAAACGTATAAGTCCGACCGCAGCGTCGCGTCTCTTCCGGTTGCTATGCAGAAGAGTTGCTTCCCTTGAATTTTGTTGTTTTCTTACTTATTTATTACCTCCCCTTGCGGTAAAAATGTAAATAATATGTCTATTGTCATAATTGCAATTAATTAATTAATCTGGTCGTTATGCCAGATGTCAATACTCACATGTAAATAAATAATGTGCCCATTTAAATAATGACCTGTGGTCCACAGTGTGGAGTGTTTTTTTTTCTGTAGCTTCTGTAGTTATTGTTTAACATCGTGTTATCGCAAATCAGCTTTAAAAATGTCAAGAACATAAATTGATAATTACATGTATAAACTCTGCCAGTTCTAACTGGATACATTAGATTGCATGTCTGTTGCTCTAAAGCCAATGAAACGTTTGAGACATTCATTCGGTACATTTTGAATCCAACGGAAATGAGATTTCCAGCACATAGAGGAGTCTATTGATGGCTATTCCTTTATCTAACTCTCAAGTCTGATCATATTGTTTCCACCAGCGCATTAATCTGGCTTCAGGGGGGAAATCAATTGACGAATTGTGAACTGTAGGTTCATTTTAAGTATTATACTATTATCTTAATAGAATGTTTTCTTTGTGATCAATATTAGTTACACCCACATCTCCAGGCAAACACAACTATACATTATTTACAACAATGTGTTGGGTAATATTCAAGCTTAATTTGTTACTACATTTATTTTTCATTTATTTTTGTTATGCAGTCACGTCAGTGTTATTAACATAAGGAAAAGGGTTTCCAAATGTTATTGAACTATTGTCCGAGCTGCACACATTCCTTATTTGAAAAGTACCGGTAGTTACTACATGTACTGAGCTCCACCGGAGTCTCAAAACATAATTCGTTCACCCTATTAGAGAATTAATCAAATTCTTACAGACATGTTATTTAAATAATTATACAATTATTACTTAATTTAAATACGTTAACAAAAAGTATGTAGAGAGGTAGTAACTGCTAAAGATTTTTAAAAAAATTGTTTTCTGCAAGGTCTTGGTCTTAGAAAGTGGGTCTTTGAAGAAATTTATTTATTTACAAGCATTTTTACAATTACTATATTTAATTTCTAGCTTTAAGAAATAAAATTATAAAAGGCTATTCCCCATATTGTAACATAGTTCTTTATACAACTTTTATTAAAAAATTTAATGGCTTTGGATACTTACCGTTTTTTTTAACATCATAAGCGAATTATTTAAAGAGGTTAATTTTCTAAGCCAGTAGAATAATAAAAAAATTAGGACATCGTAAACGCGAGTTCCTGAAGTTTGATATATTTATTGATAACTTTTGTTTAGTCAGGCGATAACTAATATTGTATAGCCAAGACAGTATACATAATACAGGCTATAACATACATTTATTGTAAAGTAATAATGCACTGTATATCAATCAATGTTTTTCACAAGAGAAATAAAATTTGCTTTAATGTAAATATAACAACAGAGATTGCGTAAAATCAATTATTCTACTTTTATTGCTATACTGAATAGCTAACTGATGTTTATAGTTGTTAATCAATTTTACCAACGCATTGAATCCTAAAATACATTGTCAATTATGAAATCTTACGACAAAGTTGTTGTATTTATGAAACTTATTTTAAAATTCTTGTAACTGAGTTTCTCTGTGGTAATATTTGTTATGGTGAATTATATTATCCCTACTGTGCTTATATTGCAAATGTTTGTGTGTTAATTATTTTTAAAACCAAGTTAAGATACATATATTTAAACACTGTTCTCACAGAGCCTGACCTTAACCGACGATACAGTTTTAGAGGAACACAATGAGGACCCGACCCTCATTCAGATGCACTTAATTGGTGATGGCGGTAAGTATCTTTTCCTCTCTACCAACACTAAAGGTCAAGAGCATGTTGTGTGGAATCAAGTCATATTGCACAAATGTGTGGAGTCCTTTAGTAGAAGAATAACATCATTTTTATCGCTAAACCTAAATTAAGTAAAGTAATAAAGTCTATTGTGCTTTTTATTTATAGAACATCAATTTTGGCATATAAACTCCATAAAGCGATGTGACTATATGACTATAATATTCTGGTGAATAGTTTAGACATTTCACACACATACCATGCAGTCCTCTTGTTGAACAAAAAGAAAAGGAAATCTTATTTTCCCGTGATATGTTTGAGGATAAATTAATAAAATTATCTAGGATAAATGATGTAATATTTAGTGTTTGTTTATGTTAATTATTAATTAGTACCAAACGAAGACTTAAGTTAGTTATTTTTAGCTTCTTCATAAGTTAACATTCTGAATTCATTTGTTTTTCCTAGATATATGTATAACAAATTACTGCTTGTAAGTGTAAGGTTTCAAAATGATATTAATTAGTAAACAAAAAGGACGTTTCTCAATGTTGATGATTATGAATAAACTTATTAGGGTACGAAAATTTAAAACGTGTAGTTGCGCCTTCACCGATCATCTAATCTGATCATGCGTCAGAGTTATTGCGACAGTAGTCTATCAGAGATGATGGATTTGATCATTATGCCGCCCGGCCGAACCGACCAGACCACCATGTTGGCCTCAAGGGGATTAGAGTTGTAGCCGTGTGTTGTGTGTTATCTCGGTCGCCCAACAGACGGTTGATTCTAACTAGAGCTGGGTTAACGGTGTCCGACGCAAGCAGCTGATAAGGTACACTGGCAAGGAAATGTGTTGTCAATACTTAATGTCATCTGCGCCCTTGATTTTAGCCGTAGATCGATTAACACGTGCATTTCAATGAAATTTAAGGTAAGAAGGACGCATGTAAACCTCTTGGAACTTTTTACAAGTTGTAGTTTTTAAAAATTACTTAAGTTCAAAGATCAAACTTTATCGGGAGGAACCAGAGAAGGCAGTTTCAAACATAAATTTTAAGGGAATTGTTATAGTTATAAAAAATGAAAATGTAATTATTTGTAATTCAATAAACAATTTAAAACAATAGAGAATTTTTTTAGGTTTCGTTTTCAATGTAAATCCAGTAATATTGGTGCATTATTATTATTGTTACTGTATGATTGTCATTATGTCTATGTTAATTGGTCAATTATTACGGCATGCAGCTACTTTTTAAAATAATGAGCATCTTTATGCTGTTTTATATTTTTAGCGCAAAATAAATCATTTAACTTTAAACTTTGTTCAGTAACAGTCATACCAAATTCTAACCTTTCGAATCCGGAATCCTTTCGCATTAGCCAATTAGCATTGTCATATTGTCATCCATTATTTCAAAGTGATATAGTCAGAGAAGTTTAAAAAAAGAAAAAGAAATAGTCACAATGATCAATAAGATTAAAACAGGGTATCTTGATGTCAGTTTTAGGACATTTCCCTTATTAATCGTTAAGCCTATGGCTATGGTCAATTAAATTTGTATACTTTATCTAGACCAGTGCTTCTCAAACTTTTTAGTATGGCGGACCGGCAGGAATTTTTTCATTGCACCAGGGACCTGTGTGCTATTTTCCCTGTACTGACGTGGTAGCGAAATGTAATTTATTTAATTTTATGTGCTTTTGTCGCAAAATTTACGTATACCCGTATACTTCATGGCTAGTTATGAAGGGCTAAAATGGAGGATTCAAATTATATTTTTCGGCCCGTTCTTGGTAACTTCATGTAACGTCAATACGAGATATAATTTTTTATAAACAGGCTGTATTCGGTTAATTAGTCTAAAATGTAATAATAAATAACCACGGAGCCTATAATGTTGTTTTGTCTCCCTAAAGACAGGCTACCTATTACTGAGCTGTTAGTTGTTCCTTATAATTAACTTAAGGTTATTTTCTAGTTCTCTTCCCTTCCTCTCGCTAGAAAACACTGCACCAAAGGACGGTTCTAATGCGTAGGTAGGCCCTAACACGGTGCCTGGACGTTGGTGACATAGCAAATGATTGATGGTGACATTGATTAATAATAGGAATACACAATGAAGGCTACATTCAAATAAAGCAGCGTTTGTTGTATGATGTAAATACAAAAACGCGATGGTGAACTTTTGAACTCTAGGAGTTGGTGATTAAATGGCTAACATTGTGCCTTGTAAGCATGTCACCTGTTCTGTAGTATCACGATCTTTTAGCCCAGCTAACTAGGCGTTTGACCTGCTATACCGGGTCTTGATCTCCCTGAGCCAGATGCTTCTGTGTAAGCAGTCTGCTAAATTGGTGAATGTTAAATAAACTGATAGGTTTTAATTAGGGCTGATATCGATTAAATTTAATTTAATCGTTAACTTTTGAAAAATTGCCGATTAATTAATCGATAATTTTCTTAAAATTAAAAATAAAGATGTATGACGTCATAAAACTGAAAATTTCAAGGGAAGTTTTTTTTTTTTAATTGAGTTACTTTTAAAACATAGTGGGCAATAAAAGTAAGTTAAATGACGCATCAAAGTTAAGCCACTATGATGAAAATTTCAAATAAATTTTAAAAATATAAAAGTAATACAGCTGTATAGAAATTGTTTGATCATTAACAAAAACATAAAAATCATCTTTTTATCCCAAGCCCAAGTGGTTCAAAAGTTAATATTTTTTCCCTAAGACCTCATAATCACTTTTCCCATTAAATGTTTTTCTTCACGTTTTGTGCCCTCTAAAGGCATTTTTAAAAATGCCCATAAATTAAGTATTTAAGGAAATTTAACTTAAAATTATACTATTGTTCGCAGATATATTTAAATACAAGCAGTTCAAAATAATGTCAATGAAATTAAATTTTTTTATTGTTAAAAAATTAAAAACGATGTTTTTTTAAAAAAGATATCATTGTCCTTATAAAACAGGTTATTTTAAAGTTTAGTTTCGAGTTAGTTTTTTTAAATGGAGTAGTTTGTACGTAAAAAACAAAGTATTATTAATTATTTATTAATAAATCGAAAATTAAAAAACTTTTCTTAATTTTAATCACTATTTTATCGATTAAAATAATTTTAATCGATAAAATGTTTTACCAATTAATCGAGAAATTTAATCGGTAATTTCCGCAGCCCTAGTTTTAATGGCATTTTGCTTGCTGTCAAATGCTGTTATGAATTTCTATGATAATTTTAAAAATATATTTTGTTAAGCTTTGTTATTGTGAACTAGGTGCTTTTTGACTAATTAGCAGATACTATAAGGTATTAAACTGAGTAAGATACGATGGCAATGTTTATACTTTTTTGCTTGATATGCTGAAGCTGAATGAAAACTTCAATATTATGCACTAATCGCTTTGAGAAAATAACTTATTCGTACAAGGCTCTTTTTTGTGTGTGAGGGGTGGGTAATTTTTTTGCTTGATTTAGCATATGTTGTTCTGGATAATGGAAATGTTATCATTTCTTTGTGAGCGCCATATTGCTGATGTTGAATTTCAGCATTATTTATTTTAACACGTAAATTTCACAGTTATTTGAGATTGTGTGAATTCACATATTTTTACTTTTGCTATTGCCCGTAAAGGAGGTGGTGCCATGAGTGTGCTGTCACCCACAAATGATGAGTTCAGGAGTACATTGTTTCTTCTTTCTACAGTTGTTGATTCCATACTAAATGGTGTTGACGTTGGTGTAGCTCAAAGAAGAAGACCGAGATGTACAGTGACCAAACAAAACAGCAAGGATTCTTCGTCTGTGAGTATACTATACATATATAATTTATATATGTGTGTGTGTGCAATTCATTCTTCCAACTTTGTATATTTTATATATATATTAAAAATACATGCATGCATTTGAGATATTGCTCTTATTTTTTTACATGCAAATATTGCAGTGTTTTGTTCATAATGGAATAAAGTTTATGTTTATAATTATTTCTAATATATACTATTATATACATATACATTTTAAAGATTTCGTTGTTGTTGTTGTTGTTTTTTTTTTTTTTGGGGGGGGGGAATCAACCATTTTTACTTTATTTTATGCAAGTGGTTAAGGGTGTGAAATGTATACATGAGTAAGTTCAGTTTCTGGTATCTTGATTTCTTTTAGCAACTCTTTACAGTGTTGGGGTGAGGTGTAAAAAGGAGAATTGGATGTGCAATATTATGGGACTATATATTATATATCAGGTCAAATATTGAAGTAATATTGGTACAACGTGCGTGTGGATGTGACACACATACATACAGAAAAAGAGCGAGAGAGAGAGAGAAGTAGAATATTTGAATTTGAAACCCTCATCAAAATACACCTAGACAACCCCTTGCAGAATGCTCTTATTTTAAAAAAATGTTTACGATCGGAACGTGAAATCCCAGACTGCTGCCGATAGCGCACAAATCGTCAGCCAGCCAACCTTACCAGTTCACGGGCTCTGTGGCTGGATAGTAAACCCTTTCACTGGAATGAGGTCATTCGTCCCGGCAACTCAGATAAAGGGACCGCCGGTGGGAGAGGGTGGGAAGGTGGCGGTGGAGAAACCTTCTCCCCCTCCCCCCACTCATTTTTTTTTACCCCAGGTTTTATTTTGATTTTAGCACAAAGAGTTACTGGTGTGCAAGCGGGGGGAACTCCTCTCTGGTTTTCAGGTCTGCCCACTGAATAAGCATTAATTTCATTATGTAGGCCCGTTCTTCCACGTTTCGTGGTCGTTTAACGGGGCTAGATATTTTTAGAAGCAATTTGCTCTTAGCGGCTTCTGTTAGTTCAATTAGAAACGCATCCGATAGGTGACTACCGTTATACTGACGCCAGTACAAAGCCACTGACTAGAGAGATAATATTCGTTTATCCATCCAATTTATTGGACATCTGATCCTTTACTTGTATTTGGTTACTTATGTGTTGCGTTGTACTTGTAGATACATTACTAGATGTCATGTCTGAACCCCTTTACACTACACAAAAAGCTGCTCCATCCGAGCCAGGCCATTGCTCAATGTGTCATTAAAATATGTCACTCTTTTGGGGCGAACGGTCTTTTCAGGGTGTTGTAAGAGGGATGAAGGATGTTTATGTTTGATCATATTTAAAAAAAATGTTTGTTTGGTTTTGATATAGATATCCCGTGTATTATGTATGCCTCAATGATAATCATTTTGCAGACTAGAACAAGTGCTGTGATTATAAAGGAACACATTTTGTTTCCTGTGCCGACTCTTATCTTTGTTACTTTGTATTTGGTTGATTTTTTTTTCTCCTTCTGTTCATCTTGTAACCAACTTATTAATTATTCTTAATGTAATTACATTTTTAAATAATAGTATAAGTAGGAAGAGCTATTAATGTGCTGATCAGTTGTTGTTGTTTTTTAATGTGCCCAGTGGGCTAATTTATCGGCTTCATGGTCAAAGGTTCAATATCATCAACGCTTCCAAATCGATACATCAACGCTCTGTTTAGGTGAATAGGTCTGCCAAACTTAACAGATAAATATGGCAAATCATGGGGAGGAATGTGATGTTTCCTGTTTTCCGCCTTTAAAAAAATCTTGAATAATTCAGGCGGGTAGCATTAACATGGTTATTTAAAATATATAAAATACTAAGTATTGAATAAGTTATATTTTTGCTTTTTAAGTCGCAGTAATAAGTGGTGAATGCATGATAAAACAGTATTGTTATTGTGCCCATCCCTCCATCTACCTCGTGAGAGAGTGTGGGTTGGCTGCTGGCCAAGCCACTGACAAGTTTGGATAAGCCTGAAGGATTCATTTCCCAGTGTTTGACATTCCTTGTGGAGCAGCCCCACCGGCCCGCCAAACAAGCTTGAAGGTCACATGTGTGGTGGAGAGTTCAGCAGACAGTTTCATTGTTTGAGCCTTCGGTCCGCCCGTATGCTATACGCGAGAGATACGCCAGTACTGGCGATAGCTGAGCCAGAATTACTTCTTCTCTCAGGCATTCCAAGACTTTTAGTCAAGTACTACAGAATTCCCACTCGGATTTTAATTTAAGTGTGTTCACTAGACACACGCAACTTCTTTCGGATGCATCACTTTTAACTACGTGTTTTCCCCCCTTCTTTTTCTTGTGATGGATTAATTTTTTGTTTCATTCTGTTTATAAATGTGGTGTACGCTTTTTCATTTAGCTGAATAAAGCTAAGGTTAGTAGTTATATAGTTAGTAGTAGTAGTAGTAGTTATGTAAAATTAGCTAATTTAGGTCTGCGTTTTAAAAGTAAAAATTTGAATTAGCTTATCTCAATCTGCGTTGACCTATTTATGAAGTAGTCTGCATCATTAATAATTTTTTAATCTTGCCCTGTCAATGATTACTTAGATAAGGCTGGTGAAACAAAATTTGATATATATTATATATATGGATAGCTTTTTATTAGTTTTTATGTTAAGTATAAGTAATTGATAATTGATAAGAAATGCAATATATAAAAAAAGATAAACCGTAAGATTCAAGATCGTTCCAATATTAACATTATTAACAGTTTTGTGTTACCCTTGGCCTTAATATTTAAAAGTTAGTTATTTTAAGTAATTATAAATTATACATCAGCTGAGTGTTGAAATAGTCACGTTGTCTTCTTTCTTCATATTCGTTATCATCTATAAGGACGTAATACATCTATTGTTTTCATGTTTCAGTCAAACAAAAATACCACACATTTAAAAGAGCAATCTCTCTGGTCTGGTATTTGCATTATGCCTGTTAGTAATGTAATTATTATAATCACCTTGATGGCTTGAATGAAATACCAAAATTAGGCCGATGTGAACTATAAAAGTCTACATTTTACTTAATGGTGCAATCAAGTAGAAAATTTAAAGTATACTCATAATTGTATTTATCATAATGTATTGTAAGAGGTGAAGGATGTCAACATTGTAATTTTGTATTGTGGCAGATATTTTATCAAGATATTGCTTAGGCGTGTAAATTGTAAACAAAGTGTGTAAGCGATTTTCATATTTTCTAAAAATATAAATATTTCCCTTTATTCTGAAAAGCCTAAATGCTAATATTATTAATTGGCAATAGTATAGGTAGTGTACTCCCAATTAAAGCAATTGTAACTGTATGCTTTATCGAATAGGTTCAGCTGATCTGATACTGATATTAATACTAATGGCGAGACATGTAGTTTCTTCCAGCGTCTGGTTTACTGAAAGTAATTTTAGGACACACACAAACTATAGTATAGGTCTGAAGACTAATTGTAGTCTATTACAGACTATAGATGCGTTCCACGGGTGGTAAAGTAATTTAAAAGCTAATGTAATTATTTTCATTACATAAAAGGATTTTAAAACTGTGAACACAAAAAAATTCATACGGCTACATCTGTTATTTTAGTTTTGATACATTAGTCCTAATGCGAAATTATGCCCAGCTTAGTAACAAAGATTATCCTTTGATACATTGTTCTTTTTTAAAAATGTACTTTCTACTCACGTATTCTTTCACTCTCGCCATACTCATACACAGCCTTCTTTCCTTGTTTAATTAAATAAAGATTTTTAAATGTCAATAAATATACCTATTATTACTTTTAAAGAAAGTATGAATCATCATAAATGAATAATTATGTTTAGAAACATTACCTTTCTATCATTGATTGCAAAAACGCAATGAAATGAAGAAAATATTAATAATTGGAAACTTCAAATTCATTAACCAAAAAACGACTGTTTAAAAAAAATATTTAAAATTTATTAATTAATGGAAATAAAACAAATTAGATACCTGTTCTTTTTATCCGACCACCAATAATTTATTATTATTATTTTGGTATTAACTGTTGGCAACACCCCGTAAAACATCTGCATAATATGTCATATTTAATAAGACCTTGATTATTATTTTATTATTATTGAAACACAACCGTTCAATAAAGAATTGCTGCCACTCTGATGCCTTTAATTAAGCTTACAATGGAAAAGCTGC
Source organism: Radix auricularia (assembly GCA_002072015.1). Classification (NCBI taxonomy): domain Eukaryota; kingdom Metazoa; phylum Mollusca; class Gastropoda; family Lymnaeidae; genus Radix; species Radix auricularia. The sequence continues at coordinate 181,963 of MUZC01000077.1, read as the reverse complement.
TGCAGCTAGCATGGGGTACACTCAAGAAAACGTGAATCACAACCTACATTTCGTCGATCCCTACACCGGTACTAACACCCAACATATCGAGCGGTCATGGACATCTTCAAAGGAACGAATTTAAAGTTACAATGGAACTCATCACTCTTAAATGTACCAGTAAATGTGGAGAAATCGTGGGAAAATGAGGCACCCTGATTCCTTGGAACATTAATCATAGCTAACTATGTTAGTTTTTAATTAAATGGGATATTATACCATGTTTTTACACACAAAAGTCATTTAGCATTTTTGGTTGTTTGATTATGGGCTGGGTGAATGAAACTATATGTTTAATTAAATAGAAGTTTAGAACTTAAATACAGCTAAGCCCTACAACTACATGTACAATCATGTCTACTTTAATATGACGTATTTTACACCACGTTGTCAACAGTTAACAAAAAAAATTGTTGGTAGGATTAAAAAAAACAAACACCACAAGTTATTCTACATTATTTTATTTGTGCAATCCTTATAGTTATAGCTAATCATAACGTTCAAGGAATTGCTTTATGGGACTGGGCATTAGTATGATTTAAGAATGAACTAACCGGAATACTTGCCCTTTAGACTCGGCACAGAGATATCAGCTCCACAATGCTTGCATAGATATTTCTAACCATTAATTGGTGGGTTTTTTTTCTTCCTTTATGCTTCAGCTTATCACAACCAGTAGAGTAGCGGTGAGCTCACAAGCAGGGAACACTAGTTCATGTCAAAACAAATTCTCTAACATCAACGCAGCCAGTCCAGTGACAGCATCGCATAACAGTAGCAGATTAACAAAGTCACGGCTGTCAGGAAGTGAAGTTACTGCTGCAAGTACATCTGCTTTAGCCAGCACAGACACTAAGGTCAAAGGTAGGCTGTAATGTTTTACATAGGAATGCTTTTAGTTGGCCTCCAAACCAGTAGAGGAACAATGATTGAGTTTATTGACAAATTTTATTTTCCTTGTCCATAAAGAGATTTGTTTATATTATAACCACCAATAAAAGGGATCAGGTATGCAGGATAACATCTTTGTCACTTTTAGTATTTAGGTCACAGATGGCAAAAAATCTTGGTTCTTATACTTATATTAAAATAAGTAGAGACAAAAATGGTGCCTTTACCCCTGTGATTAAATATCATTAAATTGTTAACAATTTGTGCTTACATTAATGAAATAATCTTCCTTTCTGCTAATCAACCAATAACCATCATATAGTTATTGTCTGTTGGCTCTTGGTGGACAGTTTGACTATGTGACCTTTCTATACAAGTACTTGACAGATATTTCATAACCAGCTATTAGATTTTGGAACTTTTAACACTTATTATGAACTGCAACATTTCATGCGTATTGTAATAGGTATTATGGAATTAGACACATTTTGAACATTGGGACTAACATAGTAAAATATGATTTGTAACTTAGGGGCCTCACCAGTAATTATCTGCTGGCTTGGGGGGAGGGCTGCATTTGTCAGAAATTACCACCTTTTCATATTTATTAGTTTGTGGGAAAAAATGTAACGGTGAGGCTTACTGTATCCTTCTGCCAAAGAATATGATGAGCACTAAATGTAACTACTGCAGCGATTCTCAATGCATTATAAAATTGAACAAGGACTGCAGTGTGAATAGTCATTTATAAAATTGAAACAGTAAGTTACGATTTCTCCAACAGTGACTATTTTTTATTTAAATGTGATGTTGAAAGGTTGCACTCTTGGAAAACACGATAACGGGAACAACTACTTCTAATAACACTGATGGTATAAGGTATACACATTATTCAGCCTATAAATAACCCAACACAGGCTAACGGATAAGACCCTGTGTTTATAGATTGGTAAACAGAAAATACTGTTTACCTTTTGCTTTATCGCCAAGCTGTTATTTTCTCTTTTTTAAATTAAAAAAAAATCTTCCCATCTTTGTTTTGGTATGTTGCACATATTTGTGTGTTGTATGTGCTGTAATATTTTAGTTAACATGAACGTTATCCGATTTTACACACATATACACACTTAAAAAAACAAGTCAACACAACAAACTAGCAGCTAAGTACTTTAGACAGCCAGGCAAAGTGCCTGTTGAACTACGGCCCCATTTAACCAGTGTTCCCCTTCCCACCCTCCCCAATTAAAATTACTTTCAAAAACCCAATGAGAAAACAAAATGTGGGGAGGGGGAGGGAGAGACAGGAAAGATTCTATCTACGCTTTTAACACAAAGGCAGCACGGAAGCAGCCCGAGTCGATTCAGAAAGGGGGTGGGGGCGAATATCACATGCACCGTGTGGTTTCCATGTGCATTAAATGAATACACATATCGTGGGTCTAGCGCTTTGCTAACGATTCTTTCTTGAGCGTTGTGAACCATGGGCCATGGGATTGAGCAAGTGTTGGTGCAGTTAATTGCCCTCTTGTATGCCTCATTTTGATGGTTAGGTTTTTGTCTTCCAACCTTATTAGATGTGTTAAAACCCACAGCCTCATACATTATAGTAATAGGGCAGGGGTGCACCAGCATAACATCCGCTCCACGCATGTTTCACTGAACTCCCACCCACCCCCTTTTTGTCTACCGCAATCATGTGTGCGTGTTAAAGACAGACCATGTCCTTCAGCAATATAGGACGTCGAAGAAAGGTGACCGATCCTTTGTGCACGAAAAAAAGAGGGGAGGGGGTATGACATGAGATTGGGGGTTGTGGGAGGGGTGAGAGGACTGGCTATGGTGGAAACAGATCAATAACACTGGTTCGTAAAGAATGGCAGAACCACGGCAAAATCAATACTCACATTTTCCTTTGGGTATTGACTCGACGTGATGCTTACGTGTTAGCTAATGGTGTTCACAATAAGAAGAGAAAAATTGAATAGGACATCGAACAGGAGATGTGTGGTTGTGTGTTTTTTATATATTAGGGCTGCGGAAATTAAAGATTAATGTCTCGATTAATCAGTAAACAAATTTTATTGAATAAAATTATTTTAATGGATAAATAATAATTAAAATTTAAACATATATTTTAAACAATTTTTCCGATTAATTAATAAATACAAAAATTAATAATAATTAACAATAGTTTTTTTTTAAGGTACAAACCTCTCCATTAAAAAAAAAATATTTAAAGTGTAAACTTTAAATAAGCAGTTTTTATAAGGAAAGTGATATAAAAAAAAGTAAACACTGTTTTTACTTAATTAACAATAAATTTTTTTAAATTCATTGACTACTACTTATATTTCAATATATCACCTACAAATATTAAATTTTTTTTTTATAAACACTTATATTATGGGTATTTTATGAAATTTTCAGTTTAATGATGTAATGCATCTTATTTTCTTATTATTTCTTAATCAAAATTATCCATTAATTATTAGGTTATTTTTCAAATGTTAAAGATTAAATTTATATATATATCTTATATATATATATATTAAATGGACAGTTGTAATTGGTTGACCTACATTATTTTTTTGCTATTCAATTGTACAGCCAACACTAGGAGAATCGTAAAAACACCTCCTTTTCATATCATCCCTCTTCAAAGCAGCTAACTTACATTACAATGTATATATATACATTTTAATTCAAAATGAGTTTGCTTTTTGAACCATTAAATTAATTTTTAATAAAACATATTGTCCCCATGACATCCAATGAACGGGTCCAAAATAGTCATAAGTAAATTATTTAGAATGGTGGGAAGTATGATTCTTTAAGTGGGTTGTTATAAACACTCTTACTCTACCACTACCTACAAAGTAATGGAACTAGCTGATTTATAAGTGTTTTTTTTAATTGCAGCTAGTTGTTACAAAATGTGAAAAAATCATATTAAAAAAACCCAGTAATGTACAGAAACTGATTGTCTATCATTCTAAATGCTTTCCAGGTCAAGGTCAGTTCAAGATCTCAAAACCAACGCCAAAAAGGAAATCAGACCATTCCACAAAGGCAGCAAAGAAACCTACAAGGGGTAAAAAGAATAAAACATCAGCTAGTGATGAAAACTTGGAAACAGGAGCAAAAGTTTGTAAGCAAACATGTAATGTGGTAGTCAAACGAATTGAAGAAGACAGCAAAAAATACTCAAAGTGTAAAGAAAAGAGTAGACAAAAGCCTCACAAATTGAGAGTAAAGTCTGTTGACAATAAGAAAAGTTTAGATCTTGAAGGTGTTACTAAAGTCATTGAAACTTTCAAGGAAACAACTTGTTTGCTCAATAGTTCAAAGAGTCCAGAAAAATCATCTGCTAGTAACAGTTTGTGTGGTAGTCCAGATGTTAGCACTGAAAGTAACAAAAAAGAAGGTAATAATAACCATGACACATTAGACAAAGAGACAAAAAATGTGTCATCAGTGTCAAACAAAGACCAGCCTGGCAGTTTAATATCAAATGTTGGGAATTCAACTTCCAATAATCATGGAAAAAAAACTGCCTGTGCTAAAGGAGTGACAAATTTGATTGCAAATCCATCAGTTTCTGCCAGTAATAATGTTGTAAGGTCACCTTCCCCAAAGATAGATTCTCTAAAGCTTAATTACCAAGGGAATAGTTTATCAGGTACTAATCATGAACATAAACCGGGGCATGGGACCAACAAAGTCATACTGAACTCTGTAAATAAGTCTTTATCTAAGCATATTGTAGAAATAGATTTATCAGAAACTATTCTTAAAAAACAATTAGGAATTGTGAGCACTGATTTGATTAGTGAGGAGGACATGCACTACAAGAAGCAAATGTTAAGGGCTGGTGGCAATGTCAGCTCACAACCAAATAGTCAGGTTCCTTCTATTTCTGAGGGCATCGATATTAACCATTCACTCACAGATCAACTGACCAAGAGAAATAAAGGTAATGACAAATTCACTTTAAATGGGGACAGTCATTCAGGAGCAGAAGCATCAGCTGAAGTGTTCTCATCAAATCCTATAGCTTCCCATCACCATTTAGACAGAGACCGGTCAGAAGGTAACTCTAATTTGACTAAACCTCATGAATTTATTGGTGACAGACACAGTGCATTTACATGTGTCCAATCCAGGAGTAATACTACAACACCAGCTTCTGAAGACAGGGCTGATTCAAGGGCCAGTGATGGTCAACTTCCAGGGCATTCATCTGATGATAAAAGACCTGGTTCTCGTCTAGATGACCTGCGAAGTGTGAGGAGCAGCCCTGGTTCGAGCCCATTAGTGGTTGACAGACACGAGGCTGTACACATTTATCGGGATCCTGAGTTAATGAGGAAAAATCCAGTTCAAAGCAATGTCCAAAATATTTTAGCCCAACAAAAAATGAGCCAACCTTTTCCAACTGTCCACTCATCTTTGTCAGGGACATCTGCAACATCCCAGTCAGCTGCTGCATTTTCTGGTATCACACCTTTGACTACTCGAAGTCTGCTCAACACAATGGCGTACTCTAACCCTCATCAGCTTCCACCATCAATATCCCACCATTTGACCCTGCCATCACATGGCTACCCTATGGATGCAGTGGTCAGAGCACAACATCAGCAACTTGCTGTCTTGCAACAACAGCAGCAGCAGCAGTTGATGGGTTATAACATAGGAACTTCAGCCCCAACATTGGCCTCATTGGAAGCAATGTGGCAGAGAAAGTTTCCATCTACACCTGTTCTTAGTGGAGATTTAGCAGCAGTATTACACAGAGAGCATATTCAACAGCAGATGGTTGAGCAAGAGCGGAGGGAAATTGAGAGAAGAGAAGTGGAACGTATTGGACTTGAACGGGAAAGAATGGAACAGGAACGTAGAGACAAGGAACGAAAGGATTTAATTGAAAGGTAAGGTTAAGGCTAGGTAGTGTTAAATCTCAATGAGCAATGTACTATGTCTATGAACTCTATGTATCTGTTGTGTATTGTCATTGTTACTGTATTGTACTGGTGTCCTACATCTATAATTTATAAAGAATAGCTAGTCATTTACAATTAATATAGATGATTTTTCAGAGCTACATCCTGTTCAAATAGTGTGGAAATAACACCAACTTTAAAGTCATAACAATCTTTTTATAACGCGGGTCTATCCTATTATTGATTATATAGCCAGCTCTCGCTCACTGATTCACCCTTGGCTTGCTTGTTCTAGGCTAGCACACTCTCTGTTATTAGAACATAAATTAGTCATTTGTCCCCATTCTCTACCACTAGACTTAATCATATTACTGCCCCACTAAAATTTCAAATAACCGACCAGGTTTAGTCTTGATTTGTCCTGTAAATTTAAAGCGGGCGTCGTTCTTGGCTTTTTTGTGTTCTGAGTGAATACTGTGTAACTGTGTAATTTGGCCTTGTGTACAGTAGTGACGAACCCAAAGTGGGTCAGCGGCCATTTTGGATTTTCCATTTTATCAACCTGGCGGGTTGCTTGTGATGAATATCACGAGCCCCTGCCCATTGCTCGCAAGCTATGTTTGTTTAGGGATACTGCGCGTGTCGCTTAGGCTTTTAACCCTAAGGATTCCATACGTTTAGGTAAGCCGCTAGAAATATTCTTATTAAAGTATAACCTTTTATTCACTTTATCAATTAATACTAAAACTTAATGTATAACTTATACTATAATTAATAATACTATAATCATTAAACTTAAACTCATTTTCGGAGTCCTTTCTCATAAACCATGACCGTATTGTTCCTTACTAGTACTAGTACTAATGCCCATTTTCAATATAGCAAAAGGCATATGAATAATCTTTAGTATGCTAATGATGTAATGAGTAAAATTGTCTTGGATCATTTGGTGTGTATGTATTATTAGCTTGAGCTGTAAATTCTTTAATTGAATTATTTAATTTTATTGTCAGCCATTGTCTCGTTATTCGGGTTATCATTCTAAACCTTAACTTAAGACAATATTACCATATTTTTCATTATGACTCATACATTTTACTTTTATTGATTTTGCTCCCTGATTTATGGCAACATATATTATTGTTTTGAAATCAAACACATTTCATTATTCATTTTTGAAATATACAGGTCCTATGTTCACAATGTCATCAAGTTTATAAACTAAAAACGTTTTCATTTTAGCATTTGTTACTGATAACTGGGGGTGTCTTTGTTAAGGAAAGTACAGTAGTTATGCTTTGTTTTCATTTTGTTTTGTACTACTGCGCTATCCATGGATGACTATTTCTATCGGCAGTAGACCTAATTATCATAATAGGATGATTTTTCTTTAAAACATAATAGAGTGTGGTAGTTTAAGCCATCAGAAATAATCTTTTTAATCTCATTCATAACTTTACTCATTTTCTAAGAGTGTTTTGCATCCTGTTTGTATGCAACCTCGCCTATCCTTTTTCTTCTCCTCCTTGGATTTATTTTCCGGACCTGCACTTATGAGTTATTTGAGGGTTGAGGTGAAGTCAGGGGGTACCCAAAAAAGGAATTTTTTTCCACATGTTCAAAGGTTTTAACTTATTGTCTGTAAACTTCTGTTTATGATGCTAGCAAATTGTATTTTTTAAAAGCTTACTTTTCTTAATCAATGGTTGCAGTAAAACATCATGAACCATATTGTAAATATTGTGATTAAGGTGAGTTAACTATTTTAAGGTAGCCCTACAAAACTGCTTAAACTAATGCTATCAGTATAAGATATCAGATAATTAAACGTGTTAAGATAGAGGCATTGTTAATAGAAGGAAAGACTAGTCCGCAGATTGTCCCATTGGCATTAATACTAAGTGTAATAATGGAACGGCTTTATCCATGGAGTTAATTATCTGAAGCAGTCAAAATATGAAACACACTTATGAAACAAGAGGGTGCTGTTAAACTCAGATACTGGTTTGATAAATTATATCTTTGAGGTGGGGGCGGGGGTCTGTATCTTTGTCTTCTAGATGATATGCTGGGTTATTATTTCATTTAGTTGATTTAGTATGCATCATAATACCAGCTATCGTGCATACCGCGGCAGTATTGTTTCATTATCGATTTACCGGCACATAATCCACTTTTAACTTACAGAGAACGTATTGAAAAGGAAAAGATCGAGCGAGAGAAGGCAGAAAGAGAGCGCGAACGTTTAGAAAAAGAGCGCTTAGACAAGGAGCGTATTGAGCGCGAACGTCAAGAGTGGGAGCACAAGAAAAATCAGGAGCGAATTCTGCGGGAGTCGTCGGTGGACACTGTGGCAGCCGTTGACCAGCATTTTGCGGAGTCTTTGACTAGACTGGCCACACAGCAGGTTTGTTTTTTTTAAACACATCATATTCACAGGGACACACGTGTTTATTGTTACTCTAGTAATTTCTCTCTTGGCTGAAACCAATTAGAATTTCCGTGTGACCAAATTTGTCGCACCCCCCTCCTCAAAAAAAAATAAAAAATCTCAATGAGCCAGATCACATTCAGTTTTCAAGTTTAAGCTATGTGAATTGCGACATGCTGTTGATACTTAGTTAGTATTGTAAAATTGTCTTACAATCAGAGTACAGTTATAAAGTTTGTTGATTTATTTAACGCTTATAGAATAATGGCTTATAAAAAATTATTATATAAATGTATGGGTATGCCCCTATCCACTCCAAGTTGATAATAGTTTTGTGATTCTATTGTAGTAAAGTAAAGGCAATATCTCTTGTCCCTAGCCACTCCGACCTGGTTTTTTTAGTTCATACGCATTTGTTTGCCGTGTGTTTCTCGCTGTGCCCTGGGCACCTGTGGCGTGCTAGCCCGCTTGCAATTCACCGATGTGTAAGTCGCTATGAATAGACCGGGATTGTTTGCTGATAGCGAGGGCAAATGCCTCGTATCGTACGGACTAAACCAGTTTCAGGGGCCGTCTCAAAGTCACGTTACAGATCATGTAGCGTGGTGTGTATTCTCTTTCTTCTCTTTCCATATTAATATATACGTTATTGAATTGATTTGAATGGGCAAAAGTTGAGCCCCTTCATTGATAGGCTTCTTTTTATTTTTTTTAATAAGTATAATGGAAAGGTATATTGGTGTATTTATTTTCTCTCTAGATAAAATTATTTTGACTTCAGACTTATAAATATAGTTATATATTTTATTGTTAAGTAGTACTTGGTAAGATTCCTCATACAGGGGCTTTGGCATTTTTAAAATTATTAATTAAAAAACAACAACTAAGGAGTCGAATAATTGTAATAAAAGATGTCTCAGGTACATTTTCTCATATGATATAACTAACCGCTGGTATTGATTAAAGGCCACCGCTCATTGATTGTCGAGAAGCCTGGCTGGGCAACTCATTTCCTCAACACATTTATGGATTTTAAAAAAATATATAATGCATTTATAAACCATCTTGTTGGTTGTTTGAATATCTTTTTTTACCCCTCTTTCAAATACATCTTCATTTTGTACACATTGTGCAGCAAACTATTAAAAGGGTAAAAAAAATGTTTTAAAAAGTTCAGTTGTCAATTGTGACAACTATCTAGACTTGTAAAATATATCATCAGTATTTTGATTTGTGCTGGTTGTTCCAGCTATCACACCCATTAAAATAATACTTATTGTTGCTGATTGACAGTTATATTCTTATCCTAAAGTAAGGCTTTTGCCAAGTGTTTCTTTTTGTTTGTTTTTTTAAAAACTCATTAGATGATTTTGCTTCCTTTATACACAGGGGATAACCATGTTCCCCTCTATCACTCGAGGTACTGGAAGAGGATTTATTCCCAAAACTGAGGGTCATCATCCAATGTCATCTCATGGACTAGTTTATCACGAAAAGCAGTATGATCAGAGAAAAGAAGAAAAAGTTGTTAAAAGGGTAGGTAATCTTTAGTGTAATACTTTTTCACAGATAAGGTTTAGAGATCAATGTCACTAAATCTCAAAAGATTGAGCATTTGACATAATATAATGGGGAAAAGTATATATATATATATATATATATCAATAGTCTACCATCTTGTTTTCAACTTGCAGGAGCCAGAAACCCTACCTGATGACAGATATTTAGGGAAACCAACTAGTGAAAAGAATTCTGTATATTCTGGATATCCTTACAGCGGAGGCTATCCACCAGCTTCAGGAATGCCACAATCAAACCAAAAACCCGTCTTCAACCTTTATGGTTATCCATCTTCTCACTCCACCATCACAACGGAACAGCTCAAGCAAAGAGGTCTTATACCAGATCCCAGACAAGTCAAAGAGGAAGTGCCAGATAAGAAGCAAGCTTATTCATCTATTCCTCCCCATGGTTCCAATTCTATTAACAATAATCCTGCATACCTTCAAAAAGACATAAAAAGAGAACATGGCTCAGTCATCGTTAAGCGAGAAACAAAACCGGGAATAAAGATGGAGAATCCAGTAGCTGCACACTCTCACCACAACTCCCCTTCATCATCTTCCCCGAGACCTCAACACCCTAGGCCAGCTCATACACCAGAACATCGACCAGACCGACCACTATCATCGTCCACTAGTCCTGCTACTGGCATTCACCCTCATCTTCTTCATCATTCCAGCCCTGTTCCTAGTGGCCCCAATCACTCTCAGACTACTCACAACACTGCTTTTCGCTCCATAGAATCGCATGCTTCTCCCCGATCTCAAAGCCCATACAAGCCAGCAACTAGTCAGCCTCAGACAATGCCCCAGCCATTGAACTTTTGCAAATCCCCAAATGCTAACAAAAAGTCTGTGGAACAGCAGCAGCCAACACAAGTCCACCCAGGTTACCCTCCATCAGTGGCTCAGTCACCTGTCTCGTTGCCAAGTTCTTACAGTTATAGTCTCATACAACAAGGTTTAGTCCCGAATCCCATATATAGTCAAGGTGGTACTAATCATCCTACTGGTACACCGATCACACAGCACAATCCAAGTCAAGTTTCATTGAGTGGTGCATCTCAATGTTCACCTCAGGGCCCCAAGCCTTCACAACTTAGCCCACCAGGGTCTAAGAGAAAAAGTGGCAGCAAAGATAGTACCACCTCCAACAGAAAAAAGTCTAAAGGTCTTATTGAAAACTCTGGTTCAAGTCAGTCTATGTTCATTCCTGTAACAACACCTCAAGTTCTCACAAATCCTTCACCATACACCACTACAAGCAGCAGCACTGCATTCACTAAACCTGTCATTACGTCATCTTCATTGTCAATCACTAGCCTTCCATCCATGAACACTCCCAGCTACATGGACAGCTTTAAATCATTTGTAGAAAACACAGTTCAAATAGCATTCCTTCAAGATGAAAAGAAGGCCCAGGAAAAGGCTGAAAGGGAGAGGGGAATAGTACCACCATCCAACAGCCAGCAGGAACCTCGTTCTCTAGATAAGAAACAAGATGGTTCTTCCCAGCCCCTGGTTTCTGGTTCAAATCCAGCAGTGCAAACCCCTAAGCCAGACTTGCCCCTGTCCAATGCCTCAGACTCTTACAATAGTCGCATTATGGAGACAATAAATAGGGTGGCCAATAATCAGGTTGACACTGACTCAGATACACTTAGTGCCTCCAGTCCTCCTCCTCAGATCAAACCTTCAGACACTAACAGCCCCCTCAACAAGGGTGGTAACACCTCCAGTACTAGCCATCCTCACCATATGAAGAAGGCATGGCTACAGCGGCACGATGAGGATAAGAAATCGGAGACACCTGTGCCTGCTCAGTCTGAGGAGGATTCAAACCCAAGCTTAAGTCATGTTCGTGATGTCATTAGTTGTGTAGAAAACTCTGCAGCCACGTTGTCTGAACAAGGTCATGAAACTTTAAGTGTTTCTCCTGCTAACGTTGTGGTGACACTGCCTAATGGCAATGTTAGTGATCTCAATAATCACAATGATGAATCTACCTCTTCTGCCTCAGAGTCTGAAATGCAGGTAATTTATTTATAATTTGCATGATAAATAATACTCCATTTTATTGCAGGTTTTATCAATTAAGAATTTAAATCTTTATTAAAAATATCTTCTCCATCACATTGAAATGCATTGATTTGATAAAACTTGAAGTACATGGTGAAACTAAGAATTATTGAAATTATTTTCCTGCCATATGCAATAACTAATTTTAAATAAGTAGCTATTTTTGCTTACTGTTCAAAATTTTTGCAGGCTTCGCTGTTAATATTTTGTTCCTAAATTGACTTAATTTATTATAAATATAAATATTTAGGGATCTGCCAAAGCTTTTGGGTCAAAGAAAAGAGTGAAGCCACGCAAGCAAACAGTTAATTCTGCAAAGAAAAGTAAAAGTGATTCTGACAGAGACACTTCAACGCCTCCTCTTAATTCCACAAGCAATAGTAATAGCAACAGCCGTAAAAAGGCAAACTCAAACAAGCGTAACAAGCCAGACAAGGATAATAAGCTTAAGGTGACTTTCCCTTAAAATTACATTGCCATCTTAATTTTATTAGATATTCAGCACTGAGTTTAGATATCTTTGATGAAATTTGACCTAACAGGATAAAGTTGGTTGATCATACTGAATTTCTACCAACAAGAAACTAAGACTAATTATATTGTTTTGTTTATTTTGTGCGTGTGGAATATATAGGAAGAGGTTCATTCTGCCAAGAAAGAAGAGCAAGCTTACAACTCATCCAAGCAATCCAGGGATAACAGTCCAGTACCGTCCAAACAAATGGAAAAAAACAAGGCTGCAAATAACTCAGCACATGTTATATCTTTACCATCTCCACATTCAGAAAGGTCCAATCCGTCTCCAGCATTATCAGAAAGCAACACTGCCAATATGTCACCAGCTTCTTCCACCTCCTCATCTAATAATAGTGTAACTGCCACCACAGTGACTTCTAAACTCTGTATTACAAATAGCAAAAATCTAAGCAAAGAAAACAAGGATAAGAAAAAAACAAGGAGAAGCAAAGAATCTTTTTCCAAAGACAGTAAGAAAAGTAAGAGTAGTTAAAAATGTTTGTGTAAGAATGTACAAACATAGTTAACACAGATTTAGCAGCAGTTGATTAAGTAATTTCATATTTGTTTTTTCTCTTGAACCTTTACATTAGTAACTAAATTCTATTACTCCGCAAAACAGGTTCATCTTTTAACAAACCTTTGGTGAAAATGACAGTTGCAACATTAAAGAGAACTATGGCTCCATTCATTCAGGATGGACCATGCAGTGAAATAACTCCTAAACTTACCAAGTGTAGAGAATGCAAAATGACACCAGTTCAAAGAAGCAAAAAGCAGCCTAATATATTTTGCAGATTTTATGCATTTAGAAGGTATAAAATATGATTTTACTTCTACTTACACTCACTTCAAAGTTAATTTAATGTAGTCATACAGAAGAAAAATATGGATTATTATCTTGTTTGTTTTTTTTTAAAATATTTTTTTACTCTTCCTGTTTCACACATAAAGCAGTGAGATTTTCATCTCATAATTTAGACTCCTTAATCTCTTCTTGTGCCATAAGGTTTTCGGAAAACTTTTGCCTCGGTACCATTAGAATTTCCCGAATTGCAATCAACCAGTTATGAAATTTTAAAAATTGCATAAAATCCATTTATATTATAATTGTCATACTGACATCTTTTAGGATAAGAATAGTTATTTTATGTATCCAAAAGACCATATTGAGTTTAAAACAGTATTTACCTGTAGTTTAGGACTATTATTTTAGTAATAAAGTATAGCAAAATCGTATCTTTGAAAAATACCAGTAAAAGCTTCCCGAATCGAGCGTTAACACTAGCGATTGCCAGAAGTCGAAAACAGCGCTTTTCTTGCACTGAAGAGTTTTTATTTTCTGTAATTTCGTTTCTAAAGAGAGTTCTATCGAGTCACGACTCATCACGCTTTGGAAAAAATGGTAAATCGCGCAATATCGCTCTTTCAAACATTTAGAGTTAATTTGTTGTTAAAACATGCTACTTTCATTTCCTAGTGTGTCATCTAAACAGCCACCATGTGAAATTTTAAAATAGTCAAGTTTAAAAATAATAATCTTTGTATTTGGTATAAATGTGAAAGGACTAATTTTATCAAATAGTTATTTTTAGGGCTGTTATCGATTAATTTAAATTTAATAGTTAACTTTTGATAAATTACCGAATAATTAATTGATAATTTTGATTACGCAAAAAATAAGTTGTATGACGTCATTAAACTGAAAATTTCAAGGGAAGTAACAAAAACAGGCAATTAACATTTTTAAAATTTAAATATAGGAGCTTATTTTAAAATTTACACTTACAAAATCTTTTTTCTTAAATGAAGAAGTTAAAAAAGCAAACTATTACTATTTATTAATAAATCGTAAAAAATATTTACAACAACCTCTTCAATATTAATCGCTATTTTATCGATTAAAATAATTTTAATTCATAAAAAATTTTACCGATTAATCGAGAAATTAATCGGTGATTTCCGCAGCCCTAGTTATTTTGCATCACAATTATTTTTTTTTCATCCTTTAGACTTAAGTACAATCCAAGGGGAATAGTTACAATTCATGGATTTTCTGAATTGTCTGATGCTGATCCAGATGACATTGAACCATGGCTTCCCCATTTCCCAGGTAGGTGTTGTTTTGCTTTTAAAATGTCAATTTATTAGTTTATTTTGAAATAAACACATCATTTTTAAGACAAATTCCTTGATTTCTAGGACGAAATTGAATGTGCGAACACATGAATGTAACATTAAGCTATCGTGGTCAGAATAGCTGCTCTCCCACCCTTTACCCACATTTATCTCATCTGGCATTTTTCTTGTTTTAGTGGAAGAACCAGACCTTGATGTTGAAAATTCTAAATTTATCATTGACAAAGTTGGAGATAAATTCTGCGAATTAGTTGAACAAGAGAGAGAAGCTAAATCTTGGGCTGGAGAAGATGGTAGGTATATTTTGCTCCTCAGAAAATAGCTTTATTCATTAACTTATAGTTTTGTCACAGTTACTATAATTAATTTTCATGCATGATTAAAATCACTCAAAATGTAAACCTGAAATGAAAGAAATATTGTCATTTAATATAAATGTTTGCTACTGACTTTTGAGTTCTTTTAAACATAATAAAGGGTATTATTTTTGCAGTAAAAATAGTATGGAAACGAGCAGTAATGGGTGTTCGAGAAATGTGTGATGTTTGCGACACAACACTTTTCAATATGCACTGGGTCTGTCACAAATGTGGCTTTGTTGTGTGCCTCGACTGCTACAAAGTTAGAATCAAAGAAGGAAAAAGTAAGTACATATCCTGATATTTATTAAATATCTTTCATTCTGGTGACAAGTAACAATTGCATTCCAACAGGGGGAGTATATTTTTTCTCAGAGGCAACTTTAGTGTCCTAATCATAACTCCACATGTCCAAAGTAGGGACTGTTCACGGCTTGACTTTGTGCACAGATTAAACGGTGTAATTTGGTTAAATTGGCGTTTTCAGGGAGATTGTTACACTTCTTCTGTTGTTAAATAGCCCTGCATTTGGATTTTATTTGCCCACCTCCAAGGTTTGTGGTTTGATGAGTGACAAGGAGTAAAGTGTAATTCTTGGGGAAGTATTTTCATTTAGTTTTTCTTGAGGGGAACATGGAATCACTGGGCACATAATAGGAATGCTGGGTGAAATGGGGGTGTTATAAAAAGTTTGATCTCTACCTCAAAACTCCTGATGGCAAAATGTAACAGAAAATCTTTTCCCCATACCCATGCTATGCTCAATACGGGAATCGTGTTTGTCATGCTCTAGGTCCTAAGGGTATTGTTTGGTGCAACTGGAATAGTTCTAGTTCTTTCATGCCCTCTTCCTATCTTTAAATCTTTGTCTCTGGAAAGCATGTATTATTTTTTTTCCTCCCTTAATGCAGGGTGCGGGACCTTTGGGCCATTGACGGCCGCATAAAAAATTTTTTAGCCTAGGTCTGCCAAAAAATTTTCACTGAAATAACCTTTTGTAATATTCAACGCGAGATAATAATGATGTCATCATAATGTATTGTAGGCAAACACAGTGCTTCATTACAAACAAAAACATTTCAATCAATATTTTCTAATATTTCTACTATATTGAACATTGTCACATAAACCTAAAAGTGTCCCAACATCATGCATGTTACACACGTACAGCATAAGGATATTTTAAAGTGGCATTAGTACACTGAGAACACAATAATGGAATAAGTGATATGCTTCTTCAATAACACTGCCCTTGTAACTTAGCAGTCCAGAGTCCAGAAATTAGTGGCTGCCTTGCTCTTGGATGTTTGCCGAGACTCACGCAAAGTCCTGGCACTCGCTGGAGATCATCAGTTGTATTTCCGACACCAGATTGGTGTCCACCAGTTGGTTTCGATATTTGTTCTTAAAATATGTCATTCGTGAAAATGACCCTTCGCACATGTACATGCTTCCAAAAAGCAATTGAATGTTTCTTGCTATTGCGCAAAGCTTGGGATACTAAGCTGCTTTTCATGTCTCCAGTAGATTGTTTTTGTCCTCGAAATTCGTCAGAAGCTGCGTGTTATTTTTAATTTTGATGTGTGAGGTCTGTTGTCAAGCATTTCTCTTTAGATTTTCCACGCAGATCTTCCTTTGATCACCTTTTAACTGTGCATAGTTGTGTGATGCGTGTCTGCGAAAATGTTGCTTGACATTGTCCTGTTTGTCAGTTTTCACATCATCGCCGCAGATTAGATACGGCATGAAATGGTTCTCTGTCTCTGGTGCGGCTGCCAGCTAAGAGTGATGTACACGGACATCTGCGTATTTGTGTGTACTATAGCAGTTACTGAAGTTGACCGACGTGTTACTCGGTTACACAGAGCAAGCACAATACATCAAATGTGCGCATCACATGGTTTCCGCGCTTTAAAATTAGGCTGCTAAACTTTATGACCTGCCCTCATTAGCTACAATGTATGTATATGAGCACCAAACACTGCAGCTAACGCTACATCTGCAGGAATCGTAATTTCTTTCACAATAACAAGTGCTTAAGTGTTATTTGAAAATTCGATATTTTGTTTACAACTTTACATAATATATTGCCGAATTGCAAATATTTGACGGCCGCAGGTTATTATCTTTTAAAAAAGATTTCCGCTGCCGCAATTTTTTGTGCCCTCGGCCATACGACCGCAGGTTACGCACCCCTGCCTTAATGAATAAGAGACAATTATTTTCATTCAATTTAATTTAGTTACATTTAATTTCAATTCATTTGGAATTTAATTCATTTCCTTTTTTAAATTTAATAAATCAGTCTTTTAACTCTTTTTCTCCGGAACAACGCTGCCATAGTTGATTTCAAAATGACGTTTCTGCCGGATCAACGATGGCAGCGATGATTTATTAAAAGGGAATAGTTTCGTTTCGTTACATAGCTATTTAACTAAAATTAGTTTTAATGTATTCTAGAATGATTTCCCTTGAATTAAAAAGTCGGAAATCGGTTGTTAGAACGTGTTTTCACCACGAAAGAAGCGTTTGAAAGGCTTGTTTTCATTTTCGTTTTTACGTTTGTTTACAAACATGGATATTCAACTAGCTCATCTGGTTATTGATCTAATATTATTCTAAATACTAAGATAATAAACAAGGTATAGTTTTTTAAAATGATTATTGAGATATTAATTTTAAATTGCCGATGAAACATACGCTTAGTCTTAGTGCTAGTACTAGTAGTAGTAGTTGATAAAAAAAATAAGTTGACAAGTCATCTGTTGATAAACATCATGTCCCACCTACGTATCAAATCTTGATGAATATTTATACTACAAATAATAATATTGACTATATGTAATGTAATTTGAAAGCTGCTAAACTTTCACTAAAACTAAGTGCAGTTTTAGATATAATTTAAAACAATTTCTAGTTACAATATGTATAGCTTCAAGTTCCATTGTAAACAGTTCAATTTTTTTGTATAATTTTCCAGTGTGGGTGACCATGGATAATGAGCTCTAATATTATATTTATTTGCTTATTTGAAGTGACATTGTTTCTATTTGGTGCAAAAATGAATATAGTTTCTAAAAAACACTACTTTATTACATTTTAGATAAAAATCTAAATTTTAGTGACTTTGAATGAGTCTTTGTAAAAAAAAAAAATTAAAATTTTTTAAATAAAAAACTGTTAACAACAAAATCATAATATTTCATGGAAATAAGGTCAGAAGTCTGTGTTGCCTAAAAACATCATTCAATTCTCTTTAATTCAATACCAAATATATCATCTGTTAAATAATAAAAAAAAGTTATTAACATTTTAAGATGGCATGGTAGCTCGCGACAAATTTCCAAAATAGATAATTCCGTCAAAACGTGGAAAATAATTACGGAGAAAAAGAGTTAAGTAAGTGAGATAATACAGGATTAAGTCAATAGTACAATGATAAATTTTACCTTATTTATGGCTTCTCCAATTAGGACCAATAAGTGAAGACAAGTGGTTGACATGTAGCTCAAACAGGCAAGCTCATAAAGCCAGTGAAATGATGCTCACTCAAATCATTCCAAGTGATGGTAAGCATAACTAGCGTAATTGCTTTATAGAGGAAATAGAAGTTGCTATAAAGTACACGATGAAATCCTTTCATTATTGAAAATGATTAAGCAAGCTAAACGTTACTTATAAAATAACACCTCTTTTTATGTTTTTGTGGTTTATCCCATAAAGTTTCCGTAAACTTATGCCTCAGTCCTGTAAAGATTTCAAGTATATTGCAATGAATTATATAAGATTAGTACTATTTGTTGGGCTGAAAAGTTTAGCAAAATCACATCCTCAACAAAAAAAACAAAACTAAAAACTTTAATGAGCAAAAGCAATAGTGGAAAGCAAACATAGACTTCTCCCAAAGTCAACTATGTCTTCTTTCATGCACTGAATTTGTATGATTTCGTTACTGAAGAAAGCGCTATCATTGCTGCCTTTACTGAAGTTAGGATTAGAGGCACAGTGCGCATGACAGCACAATAGACATTAAGAGTCAATGGCTATAATTATACTGTGTGGTTTTTTTTTTCAGCTCTCTGGGAATTGGGCAGATTAATCCATGATATTCGCACAAAATGGTCAATTCCTTCTAATTGTCCGTGTGGTGGAAGCAATTCTGAAAACAAGCTTACCCCCAAAAATGGCATTAATCAGGTATTGAAAATTAAATGTCAATATTTTTTTTTTTTATTCATGATTTTTGCAATTCTTTCTTATTCATTTTTATCTAGTTTTATTTATCACTACTTCAATTATGTTGTTTTATTTTACTTTCCCTCCACGTAATATAGCAGTTGCTGAATGCAGTTACTACTCGTAAATTGCCTAATGGTTTTGGTACAGAGGAACACAGTAATAAGCATTCTAAATCAAAAAAGCACCAAGACACAAATTCTTTAAAAAATTTGGATAGTTATAATCCAGACACTACATCCTCCCCGTTAAGCATTCTAGCTGAGGTTGCTTCAATGGAACCTGAGTCTAACAGAGACAAATTAGATTCCAAACGAAAACTTGATAAATCAACTGTGCCGGGAGATGAATTTTTGGAAGAGTCTGAAAAAAAGTCTGGTTGCTCCACACTTCGGGAATTATTAACCAAGACAGCTGGAAAAGTAAGTAAACAATGAAATAGATTGAACATTTATTCTCACAATCAATGGTAGAAATGTGGTTTTTTTAAATATTTTTTAAAAAGTTTTTTAACTTTAACAAGAGAGACTTTATTTTGGATATTGTAACTAATTTGTTGTTGGGCCGCTTTCACACTTGTAGGTGTTTGTTATTAACACACTCCGGCTCACATTAAAACAAAGAAGTCCTTTGTAACACTATAAACTTTAATCCAATACTAGAACTTAAGTACACTTTTTACAAAATAATAATATATACCCATCAGTCGAACATATTCAGTGACCATCTTGTCTTCATCTACCACCTTCAACTCTCACGCATTTGCCTTCTGGTATTCATACATCGCATATCAAATAATAGCATGTGACAGTATTCATACATCACGTGATCTCTCTCTACCGATCGCATATCAAATAATATCATGAGACAGATATATAGTTTTTTTTTGTTTTTTTTTTTATTTCAGCCAAAGGTTACAAATGATAAAAAAGCAAAGAAAGGCGGTGGTTTCAGCACACTGGATCATATTATTCAAGCAGTTGTTGAGAAAAGCTGCACAGATGGAGGGACCCCTTTCAAGTTTTTGCATTACACACCTCGTCTTGGTGGCTGGAAACGAGAAATACCTATTATGGTGCACAATTTAACAGAGACCAGTGTTTTGTACCCTGATGTACCTCATTCATGGCTTTGTGATGGTCGTCTTCTACGATTACATGATGCACACCACAAAGGAAATTTGCAGATTTTCCAGGAGCAGTGGAAAAGAGGACAGGTATTATCATATTAACAAAGATGGGATGAAAGAATAAATTTAATAATTTGAAGAGACAAAAAAAACTAAATGTTGCCTAATTACATCGGTCCAAAATAAATTGCACCATTAAAAATTCAATTTAATTTTTAAAAATTTCTACCTACCCTATGTTTTGCTTCATAGAGCTCTTCTTTAATTAATTGTGAACATTGTTAATGATGTATTGAAATAGTAACTGTTCAAAAGTCAAAAGTACACTGTGGCATCAGCTTATTGTATCATATTTTTTAATTTTCATAACAAGGAAATGTGTGTGTTCAGTTAAATGTTGTTTTTTAAAGTAGTAAGGTTGAGGTTATTTTTAGTAGTAAGGTGTTACATATAAATGTTAAATTTTACTTTTCAGCCTGTGCTTGTGTCATGTGCCAATAAAAAAATGGACATTAACCTCTGGAAACCAGAAGTATTCAGTAAAGAATTCGGTCATCTTGAAAATGAAGTTGTCAACTGCAGAACTGGAAATGCCATTATAGGTCATACCATGGGAGAATTCTGGGATGGATTTGAAAATCTAAAAAGTATGTAATTTTTATCCATACTATTTCCATATGTTACCTGAAAATTCTCTTATCCACTATTATGCTATAAGCTGTGTATTCACATGGCTAACAAATTTTAAGAGTAGATGGTTATAACATTTATTTTTTGAAGATGAGGGATAATATTCTGTCATTTTAATTATGTTATAATTAATAGGATGGTTACATAAGTCCTGAAAAGTTTCATTTTAAAAGTTATGAAGCTTTATATAAATTTTGAGCCTTTATATGAGAGTGTTTTTTTTTTCACTATTATATTTTAAATAACAATACAAGTGGTTCCTTTCTTGAGGTCAGCCCTTAGGGTGCCCTGTTCATTTGTCCGTGCTCCAGCTTTTGCTTTCCACCCCTAATATTTCTTTTTAAATAATAGGACTAATGGCCTATAACAGCAATGTATTTTAAAAATGAATTAACAAGTTTTAATTCTAAACCGCAGTCTTTTGTTTTATTTGAAATATTTTTGTATTTAAGTTATCAGGTATGTCTCACTGACAGTCTTCACTTGTCAATACAATCTATTTAAAATGTTGTAACTCATATTTAAAATAATTCTTTTTCATTATTCCTGTGTTATTTTAATTGTATAAAGATCGACCATTGGATGACGGTAAAGATCCCATGCTGCTCAAGTTGAAAGACTGGCCTCCTGGTGATGACTTTAGCGAATTACTTCCCTCAAGATTCCAAGACTTGATGCAAGCTCTTCCCCTTCCTGAATATACTCAGAGAAATGGAAAACTGAATCTTGCATCTCGACTTCCTGATTTTTTGGTTCGCCCTGACCTTGGTCCAAAAATGTACAATGCATATGGTTCCTCTCATTTCCCCAAGGAGGGCACAACAAATCTCCATTTAGATATATCTGATGCTGTAAATGTAATGGTATATGTTGGAATACCTTGGGATGGACCTGGTGGTCGCAAAGCACAAGAAGAAGGTATATATTTGAAGTGAAAACTTATTTTACAGTATGCTGTACTGTATTAGCTGGAGCAAAAATAACTATTTAATAAAATATTCTAAATTAAAAGCAAAATATAAGTAAAATATTTCTACATACACCTCCTGTTTAAAATATGATCGTTAATATGTTAAATGTAAGCACCTTAACTTGATCAATGGACAGAAAAATAGCTCCAAAT
Source organism: Radix auricularia (assembly GCA_002072015.1). NCBI lineage: Eukaryota > Metazoa > Mollusca > Gastropoda > Lymnaeidae > Radix > Radix auricularia. The sequence continues at coordinate 159,829 of MUZC01000077.1, read as the reverse complement.
ATAGATAGTAGAATAGTGAGAGAGAAAAATAGTCAAGACTAAAAATAAGCTACATTTTGTGATAAGTATAAAATTTTTTTAAATATATCTAAGTCTTGTTACTACTAATTTTTTATAATTGTCTTTCTCTTAGCTGCTGTTAAGGCAATTGATGATGCTGGTTGTGACAGTATCACAAAAAAGCGAGTGAGAGAAACTCACGAGATACCAGGGGCCTTGTGGCACATATATGATGCCCATGATGCTGACAAAATTAGAGATTTTCTTAATAAGGTAATATTACTGTTAATAACTTTCAAAATAGCATAGTTAATATTTTTTACAAATTTGTATCTTTGTTGTTGGCTGCCATGTTACTCCAATGCCTACATGGAGAGCAAGAATGTTCTAAGTGACAAATTATCCAGCTTAGATCATAACTGATTTATGCAACTCTCATTATCAGCACTTTAACATTCACTCCTAAATTTTAAAAAAAAAAAGATGAACAGTTTTGCTCTCATTAGATATTACATAGTAATACTTAGCACATTGATTTTCTGAAATTCTCTTGAAGCAACTAATATTATCAACACATAAACAACCTTCAAATAACTTGCAGGCTATTGTTTTGGGGACAAATTATGTTCGGAAAAGTTCATGATTATGCTTTATCTTTTATGCAATCAGGTTGCTAAGGAGCGGGGAGAGATCATTGAAAAAGACCATGATGCTATTCATGACCAGAGTTGGTACTTAGACAAGGAACTCTGTGATCGATTGTTGAAAGAGTATGGTGTGCAGGGTTATACTATAGTGCAGTGTTTAGGTGATGCCATTTTCATTCCTGCTGGAGCACCACATCAGGTAAATACATTTTTTAAAATACCTTATGTACTATATATTAATTTAAATGGTAGGCTTGCAGGATCTACCACTTTCTGATTCAGGTGTTCCAAATGTAGAAATTAACCTTCTGACTCCCTTCATTCTTTACATATATCCCTGCTTTGGCTTACTAAATTGTAGAACATGTCCATCATTTCCTTGCACACACTAACAGTATTTTATCATCCACAGTGAGAGGGGTCATTCCACATTTCAACCATTTTATACCTCTAGTTCCACATTTTTACATTTGTTTAAATTTTTACTTGTATATTTTTATGTATATTTTGTTTCAAATTTTATAGGTGAGAAACTTACACAGTTGTGTTAAAGTTGCTGAGGACTTTGTATCGCCTGAACACCTTAACCACTGTTTCCGGTTAACACAAGAGTTTCGTCAACTGTCAGAAACTCACTCTAACCACGAAGATAAATTACAGGTGAAATTAATTGTTCTATTTTTATTATTTTTACTTTATTCAGTTTGATATGATTACTCAAAACAAAAACCGTAATGATCATTTGAGCCTTTAAAAAAAAAATGCAGCATTGTCTCAAGAAATGTGATTAAATGTTATTTTACTTGTTTTATCTATCAATGTATTCTTGTTTCAGGTTAAGAACATCATTTACCATGCTGTCAAAGATGCAATAGCTGTTTTGAGGGCACATGATCCTGATGATGAGTAATAAATTCCAAAAACCAAAATGAGAACACTTAAATGCAACTATCTAACATAGTTTTAAAACAATGAAGATGTCTACTGGAACGTGCACATCTAGGACCAGCAGCAAGTGATACAATGGTGCCAGTGTCCACTTGAACGTGCACATCTAGGACCAGCAGCAAGTGATACAATGGTGCCAGTTTCATGGACCTTTTTTTTCAGTCTCCCAATTTTAGTTTCTAATTTTGGCCAAGAGGCAGAAAGAAGTGCCAATAATATCATCTTGATTGTGATTTTCAAGGTCGGACAAAATTGGACAGTATCGTAGAATCATTGTGAATCATTGTATTCTAAGATTCTGCTGCCCATTAACTCTGTCATTTGGAAGATAGCCTTTCTGTGATTCCATTTTTTGCTGATTGTAATAAAGTACTATAAATGTATTAAAGAATTCAAAATAGATGCATTCTAATAATACATTACATTCTGTCCAATTGATCACATTATGACATCTTAGTTGCTATGTTACAAGCATTATTCAGGTAAAGATTTTAGCTTAGACCCTTGTGAAGGTTTGTTTCATAGATGTATGGACCTAATGATTGTTTTTAAGAAATGGCAATGCAGAGTGTATTTTAATAGATATTTCATAACTATGTGTTTTCCTTTGGTAACATCTTTTTTAAATAATTATTATCAAAGAAATATTGAATATAGTTTTGTCCTCTACATAAATAGATTTTAGTTGAGTCTTAAATATTTGATTTAGTTTTTTACCTTTAAAAAAAAAGAATTTTGCTGTTGCGCTTTTTTTTTGTGCAGATAATTCAATGTAGCTCTAAGGTGATGATTTTTCTTTGGATTATGTGTAATGATCTTTGTCATAAGTTCATTTTACCCAGATATGATTTGTTGCTGGGCTGTGTAGTGCCATCATTTGAAGATCTTTGAGATGAATTCAACTGAGATAGTTTTTGTCACATAAAATTTTATTATGCATACGGATTGTATTTGTACAAAATATCCATTACTTGGTCATTAGACACTGTCAACTCCTCACTAATAACAAATTTGTTTGAAAGAATAGAGCAACCCTATGTTTTAAACTTAACTTGTACATAGCAGAATGATAATATAATATATCCAGTGTAGATATGTAATAATACAGATCTTTGGTATATTACTGTTGCTGTGATTGTTCTCATAATATTATTGTATGTTAGATGAGATGTTGTGATTCTTGCTTTCAATGGGGATTTTGTTTCTAATTCAGCATTTTCCTCCCATTATTTGCTGTTGCGGGAAGTTCCTTCATTTGCGTTTTTATTTTTATTGGTAGCTTCATGGATAATGGCATCATGTCTCATAGAATGCTACTTTGTTCATTTTTTTTGTTAGTGATAAAATGTTGATTTTATTGCTTCATTCTAGGACTACACAGCTTAAAGTCAGGTCATCTGACCCACTTTCACTTTCTCTCCCCACAATTAAAATCACGTAAGGTCAAAAGATATTGTCTTTACTAATGTAAATATATATATTCATTTATAAACCAAGGTGTGCGAAATAAATCATTTACTTTTAATTGTTCATTTACGTCCTTATTTTGAGTTTCTTGTGTTCAATTTGATTTATTGTTTTAAATCCTACCAAGATATTGTTAGCTTGGTTTCATGTTGGATGTGTTTTATTACTGTAACACATGAGCATACACAAATATTGTTTTGTACATAGGAAAGAATGGCATAAAAATGATTGTTCAGTTCTGGGAGCATGAAGTAACAGAACCTGCAGGTATGCTGCTTGTTTAGCCAACATTTTGACCATATCATAATAGTCCTGCCAGTTGATAATGCTACTAAGTATGTGATGAAAAGCTGCATAATTTATCTAAAATAAACAGCTTCAGTAGGTATTGGCATCTTATGGTTTCATAAGGGAATAATCCCACAAATAAAGGTTTTAATTATTGATCTATTTCATTTTTAATTTGTTAAATTTTAATTACTGTTCAGATTCAAATAATTCAAATAAGAATTTTTTATAAATAATTTAATTCAAATAGAATTTAATTTATTGAATTAAGAAATGATGCATTTTATGGTGAATGGCACATCCCTTTTGTCACCCACTACTCTCAACTGCTAGTTAACATTGACCTAGACATAAATGTGTATATATGCCTTAGAAGATACTGTAAAGAGAATCTTATCAATTCCCATTACAATGAGCAACTGTGAGTCTGTGAGGTCCCAGGAAGCATGAATTTATTTCAGGTGTTTGTATAACGGCTAGAAATTTTAGCTTTTGTCTTATCTACCTTCATTAAAAATGAATCTTAATAATAAAGTTCCTTTAACAATTTTTTGGGTTCCTTTTCTTATTTGAAAAATGGTGTTGACGTCAATTGAATGCTACAGAAAATTTTAGATGCTAAGTTTTTTGTAGCTTACGTTGCAATAACTTTTAATACTTTCTATAAACTTAATCATATATCATACCATTTCCTTTGATTTGTTTTAGAAATTATAGAAGTGTAGTTTTTAAAATATTAACTTGCTATATAATACTTAACATCTGAAAGATAGTTATTCCTAACAGTTTTATCTTATTCCCTTTTACTTGTATATGCCTACCAATGTTCCCTCTTAAGGTTCGATGATCCCAAAGCAAAAGTTGCGTAGCAAATAACTAGTAGCACCTTTTTTTTTTGTGTGCAATATTTTATAAAATTATCTGTGCTGTAATTCTAAACTGATGCGTGGCATCAGTCAGATATCTGCACAGCTGGGCAGCTTAAAGGGAACATTGTTAACACACCACTTTAAGTTAACATAAGCAAGAAATCATCAAATGCCTACTATGAATCTCAAACTAAGGTTGATTCTTGCACAAGTCATCAATTTATTAATAAATAATTAATAAAAGTTTCCTTTTTTACGTACATTTTTAAAATGTAAACTTTAAAATAAGCTGTTTTATAATGAAAATGATAAAAAAAATATTAAACATTGTTTTTTTTTTACTTTATTAACAATAACAAAATTTAAATTAATTATATTGAACCACTTATATTTAAAGAAATGTCAATTACCTGTTTTTGTTACTTCCCCTGAAATTTTCAGTTTAATGACGTCATACATCTTATTTTTAGCTTTAATCAAAATTATCGTAATTTTTTAAAAAGTTAACATGCATTTAAATAAAACGATAACAGCCCTAATAAAAAATATATATTGTAGTTAATATCTTACTGTAGAAGTCAGTTAAAGGCAGATCTTTCCTATTTAAAGAAAAAAAATTGTGAGCAATATTTTTCCATTAAGCTAGTATGTGCTGAGAAATCTTGCCCCAAATCTGAGAATTCATCTTGTTATTTGTTGAGAATACTGGCAACTTCAAAGGAAGCAGAGAATGGATTTCGTGTGGATGTAGTTTCTTCCCTCTTCAGCTCAGTGAGATAACGCTGTAGTTATTTTTCAAGGGATTCGAGATGACCAGTAATCACATCTTTCATATGTTCTTTTATTTCACCTTCAGATTTATCTACCACATTGCAGAAATTCTCAAACATTTTTCTCAAGATTAATTTTTCTTCACCAGTTTTGCAGCTTGGATAAAAATGCTCCTAGATCAGGGGTCAGGAAATCATGGTTAGCAAGCCAGATGTGGCTCTGTTGAAGATAACTGTATCTGGCTCTCAGACAAATGTTTGATTATTTAAAACAAACATTTATTTAGACTCTTTTGATCTACGAGTTATTGCATATTTAAAAAACAGCATAACAATGTTCTTAAAAATAATTCTGAGACATAATTATTGTACTATAAGTGTTGAAATTACACAAAATGCTCACACTTAACTTGAATTTTTAGTATTAAACATACTGTATGGCTCTCACAGAATTACTTTTCAGAATATGAGGCTTTTGAGTTTATGGTTCTCTCAAATAAAAATTTTCCTAAATGAAATATGATAAACTATTCCTATCCCTGAAGTTTCAGATTAAACCCTATTTTACTGTTCTAATATCTGCTAAAGATGCTACTCTTTTCAACCAAGTTTTGTTGTTAAAATTAAAATATACCAAATGGTCAGTTTTCATGAAACATCCAGGAGCAACTTGTTTTTATCTTTCATTTCAAAGACTATTTTCAAAGCATATCAACTCAAAAAACCATTAATACTAAAAATTGCATAATGGTGCATATTTTGTTTTTTTATTGCATAAGTTGGCGACCTCTCTATACACCCAATGTGACTCATAGGTTGAGAACCCATGAACTAATAAATTGTGTAATCATTTAAATAAATGAGCATTTTAAAGTTTTTTGTTATAAAAATTGTTAATGCTCGTAGTGATCCTTTTCATGTCCAGCATATTTAACAGGTCTTTCAAGTTTGGGATGTGGATGTTAGCCACCTTCATGTCTCTTCTGCATATGTCTATGTATCTGAGTCATGACAGCCCAACAACCTTTTCCATATAGCCCATTTGCTGTGTAGCAAGTCCTTGGGTGTGCTACCAGGTTGCATTCGCTTGACGTGCCCAAGTCTTTGACTTAAATGGCTGGGACATGGCACATCTTTGTTTGAGACAGGATCTCCGTGCTCTCAAATTTTTCTGGCCATTTGATGCATAGGATGTGGGGCTTTCGTGTCTGGTGTAAGCGGTCCAAGACTCACATCCATAGAGGAGTAATCTCCATTTCAGACCAAGACGGCCTATAGGGAAAGTGAATAGGCTTTCACAAGTTTCATTGAGCCACCACTAATGAGCAAGGGATTGTGTGGCTATTACAATGCCCCTGGGGCCTTCCCAGCACAGAGGCTGGAACTCATGACTCTTTTGCCTCGGTTCAACAGTCCAGCGCGCTACCGTTAGATGTTTCAGTATGCAGGCCTGGTGTACCTGCAACTTAGTTTTTTCTGTGAATTTAGCATTGGAACTGACTTTATTTACTGACATGACAGTTGCACCTTTCCTTATCCTACCATGCATCAAACGTATTCCACCCATTGAGAGGGTGCTCGATCCCAAATATGTAAAACTCAATAATATTTAGGTCACAGTTGTCAATGGCGATAGTGGGAAGTGAGGCAGCATCCTGTGCCATTATGTTGGTTTTTCTTTATGCTAATTATGGTCAGGCCAAACTCTTTGCAGGCAGTGAATACAAGGCTGTGCAAGCTATTGGCTTGGTGAGATATTTAGGCGGCTGGGTCTGCAAATAAGGAAGAACTTTCTTATTTGAGCTTAGCTGGCAATATTGAATAACCTCCCATCAGCTCTAGTGTTTGCGTATATCCTTCAATGTTTTTCTACCAGGCACTGGAAGAGAATGGTGCCAGCACGCAGCCTTTTATTACTCCACTACTTACTGGAAAAGATTCTGAAGTGGCACCGTTAAGCACATTGTGCCCTGCATGATTAGGGGGAACGGTTTGATAATGGTGGATGTGAGAGGCAGCCTATTTTGGTAAGGACCTAGAAAAGCCCACTTCTGCTGACAAGATCAAAAGCTTTACTGAAGTCAACAATTGTATAGAGGCCTGAATTTCTCCAGCACTTGGTGCAGAGAGATCATGTTTATGGTTGACCTTTCAACTCAAAAGCCACATTGAAAATCATGAAAGAAAAACCAGTGCCACACGTTAATAATGTTAGTTAAGTATAAAAACTTAAACTTCATGCCTACACTGATACTTTGTGTACATAATCTGGTCATACACGAAACAGAATGAGTTGCCCCAATACAATTTTGAGCATGACAAATCGATTATTTGAGTCCATTATAACTTTTAATTTTAAAAATGGAGTCAAATGATAACATGTTGTCTCTGTGTCAGTGCTGCCAGTGTTATAGATACATAAATAGATTTAGTCAAAATTAACAATGTTTAGGTGAAAAGTTGTTTTTATTAACTTAGCTTCATAAAATATTTAAGACATTGATGAAACAAACAATAAAGTTGTCAGTGTTTTTATGCCTTTTAATGTGCCATGACATCTATTATATGAGATAACATATCTACACAAAAACAGCACTGCTTGTAAATATCTGAAATATATAGACATTTCATGAACACAAGTTTTAAAAAAAAACACCACTTGAAAACTGAAATGTTAATGTCCCAATAGTCCTGTCAGGCAAAAGTGTTTACCAAGAAAAGAATGCATGATGAAGAATGGGAATAACCATTATGTATTTAACTTTTGAAAACCTGATAGTAGCAATGTAATGAAATAATGCTTATATTTCTAAACATAACATGGGTTTAAAAAATAATGTAGTCCCTCTATGAATGAACACAGTATTTATATCTTTAATTGCTTGTTCATTTGCTCCAATATCTGAAGTGAAATTTTTTTTTTTTTTTTTAAATACATTTTAAAATCATTGATTGTATTAAAAAAGTGCAATAAAAAGTGCAAATTAATTTTTTGTCACCACTATTAGAGCATTTTCAGATGAGAAAAAAATTATTTTATTTTGCTTACTGAAAATTTAAGTTGACAATGATTTGGGTTTAAAAATGATCTGCACATTAATTTAAATAAATGGAGAATATGTAAAAAAAAATATGCCTGTATGCTTGTGTTAATATTTACAAATCTCTAAATACTTTAATTGCACTACATATATAGATTTTCTTTAATGAATTCTGTATAACAAGATGTTTATACATATAATTTGTTTATACTATTTTGTGTATTCCACAGGAACAAAAAAAAAAACATTCCCTTTTTTTTTCTCAGATATAAATTTAATTATATATGCAATATTTGCTTATGAGAACATAATATATATTTATAAATTGATGAATAAGGTAAACAGCTACTTAAATGTGATTATGTGGTGGAGACCCATTATACATACAGCTAGTAAACATTCAATAAAAGAAACTTTTTAAAAAATGCAAATCTCTAAATTAAAATGAGATTTTGAGATTACGTTTTTAAAATGTGTTTGAATTTATTAGTATTTATTTTAATCCACAGTCATTGAATAGATTCTGTACACAGCACATCCTTTGAAAATCTCTTTAAAAAATGTAAGAAACAAAGTACATTGTGAATTTTTTTTTACACAGACTCAAAAATTTCTTGTGATATTCTCAAAAGCCTTTGAGCCTAAATGAATAAATGTTGAAAATGCCACATTTTGTAAAAAATATCATATATTTTCTGTACAAAACCTACAATATAACAATACCAATAAATATGCCGCAAGTTCCCATTACAGACTAGACCCAAAAACAGATTGAGAATCATTGATTTGACTAGGCCTGTCTTATAATTATGTATCCAGAGATAAAGTGAAACCAGTAAATAGTAAACTTATTTTTGCTGTTGCTATTACATTAATATCATAACATACACACTTTGAAAATATATTTGATTAGGGTGGTAGTAAAAGAAACAGTTATTTTATCTTGCTCATCAACTTGCTAAACGAAATGTATTTCCCTTTTCATATATTTTGTTTAGTTTAACCCTTCAGTTTGGTATCTCCCACTATATCTGTATAATAGAGTTTCCCTTGTTCTCTCAAGAGATTGTACATCAAATTTTTGGGGAGTGACAACAAGCAGCATTGGTAACGGGTTTGAAGCTTTGGTTTGTTCATGATGACACAGTCCCATGTGTTGGTGTGTCTGTTGAATGATCGGACTGTATGCACCTCACCATTGCCCATATCCAGCTCCCCAACAATCAGTATATCATCTTCATCATAGAGCACACCACTAATGTTGGTCGTCTCACCTACAGCACATATTGTGTTGCCACCAGACCTGTTCTGTATGGGCATCCAGTAATCATTCTTCTCTGAATAAAACTCTGTACCACATAACTTCAAATTGTGACCAGAATGGGCAGCACTGGGGCATTCAATGCGACGGAAACCTCCAAATACATAAATGTCATTGCCAACAGCAACAGCTCTTGCATCACACCTTCTTTCTCGCATGGGTGACACAGCATACCACGTAAGAGCCCTTGTGTCAAATACTTCTACTGATTCATAGAATTTACCAATGATTCCACCACCAAGCACATAAATCTTTGAGCCTGCAGCAACATAACAGGCCCAGGCTCTTTTCATAATCATGTCAGGAAGTGGCTTCCATTTATCTGTAAATACATCGTACACTTCAACTGAAAGAAGTGGATCCGTCATATCGTTGCTACCTCCAATGGCATAGATCATGTTTTCAATGGCCACTAGTCCGAAACCAACTCTTGCATGATTCATAGGAGCTATAGGATTCCAGCAGTTCTTGAATGGGTCATATTTCTCACAGCTGTTCAAAATCCTGCAGTTACTGTCCCGGCCCCCAGCCACATAAAGGTATCCACCTTAAGTTATGAAATAATTTTTAAAAATTATATTATTAATAAACCTTATATGTAATATAAATTATAATCAGTTTAAAAACACTCAAGGTGATTGTCATTGCCAAAATTTACAAAATGGTAATTTTATTATAGGCCAACATATTGACAAAAGTTAAAGCCTTATCAAATTATTTGTGTTTACAATAAATTTTATCTATTGGTTTATTATTTATAAAGAAATAGATGTATTCATAAAGAAAATATAGTGAAACACAGGTATGTTGCCGACCTTGAAAGTTGCCAAAAGTGTCAAGATATCCAATGATCCAGATAAACTAAAACCAGTATGGCAGCAATATTAATGTACTTTAAATCATATGCATCCAACTAATCAAATAAAATTAGGAACCACTTTTGAACTCACAAATTTGTCTCATGATGAATTAATTTTAAGCTTGTTCTGGCCAAAGTTCAAATATTTCTTTACACACAACCATCATTTATGAATGAACATAGCATAAGTTGTACAGTCAATGGCCTAGGGGTTTCCCGAAAAGCGTCGAGATAATAGGGTTGGCGAGATAACTGAGGCCAAGATAAGTGGGTCGACATCCTAGGGGTTTCCCGAAAAACGTCAAGATAATAGGTTTGGCGAGATAACCGAGGTTGAGATAAGTGGGTTCGAATGAATGAATGGTTGCTAATAGGGCTGTCAATTTTGTTGAAAAATGCTGCCCGGGTACCCGTCCAAATTTCGAACGGGTACCCGGGTTACCCGTTCAAAACATCGCATAATTTTCCCCATCATACAGCTATACTATGCAACCTAGCCACCTTCCATGCACCTTATTTCTCACAGTAACCACACGGCCGACGTCTAAAAGTGACGTCACGTGATTTTGGCCGATTTATACCCCCNTTCAAAACATCGCATAATTTTCCCCATCATACAGCTATACTATGCAACCTAGCCACCTTCCATGCACCTTATTTCTCACAGTAACCACTCGGCCGACGTCTAAAAGTGACGTCACATGATTTTGGCCCATTTATAGCCCCCCTCACCATTGTCACAAAAACTTAAAATTCCCTTAGAACAAAGATTTGCAGCCGCCGCCCCCCCCTCATAAAACCCGTAACTCCTTTTTGAAAATGAGCATTTGTGAAATAACTTTTTTGTCACTTAAGTTTGTATTTAATGTGAAGTTGAACTCTATTAAATTGATACACGTGTAAATCTATGTAAATCGTCAATAAATAAATTGTAAGCATTCAAGTTTTTAAGTGGAACTTTCATTTTAAGTTGCACGTTTTGATGTGACGTCACATTTCTAAAACATACATCCCCTTCGTCACAAATGTATGATCTCCTCCTCCGTAGGTGCAAAACGTCATTTTTGGATGGCCTCTTACCCATCTTAGACTGTTAGTAACTAATTTATTGACTTTTAAAAAATTACAAAATTTGGTGTATTATTTTTTTAAAAATTGGAGGCACACGTGGTAACGAACACGCATAACAATCGAATGGGGGGAGGAGAGGGTGTAGATAAACAACATTAGCTAGTATCAATCGGCGTATTTCAAAGCGAAGTTACTGTCACAGAAGGGATTTTTTTTTTTACTAACAAACAGCCGCTTTTATCACTAACATCACTATTTTTGGCTGAGGACTTTTATTTTCCTTATCTATATGATTCTTTTAAGCGCCAAACCCTTTTTGTGTTGGCGATTTCTGTTTTACTTTGAGAGAAAAAGATGTATCAAAATACATTTCCCGTTGATAGATATTTCTCTTTAGATGTAATTTACTGCATTTATTTCAAACAAACATTTTCATTTGAAAAATTATTTCGCAAAAAATTTAAAAAAGCCAAATGGGAGCCGAAGTTTGGCCTCCGTTAATATAGACATTGAAGTTACATTTTCACGGGTACCCGGGCGGAATTTTACTACCCGGGTAATCAGATGGCAACGGGTACCCGGGTCCCGGGTACCCGTTGACAGGCCTAGTTGCCAATGACAACTATTCTACACATGGCACATTATGGTATTTCATAGTGTCAACTTTGCAGGTTTTTAGACACCTTAATTTAGTATATTATTGAATTAAATCTTGATAAGATTATTTTAAAGCCTTATTATCATATATTTTTTAATGTTAACAGGAATAAAAACCAAATTTATTGAAGCAACATGGACTATGCCATTAAAAATGGGGAAATGTTCAGCCTTCATGATTGTTGTTGAGCCGACATCTGCAATCCTTCCACTGGCATAGGCCACTTACAGGAGTTCTCCATTCCCCTATTCTGGGCCAGTCTCGCCAGCATCTTCTAGGTATGGCCAAGACTCATGATGTCTGCCTCCAAATATTGAACGACTTCTTTTCTGAGGGTTTCAATCCAGGGTTTGCCCTGTTGTGTTCAAGCATGTTTTTGTAGCGTATGGCAAATCCTTCACACTGCCTCAAGAGAATCTTTTGATCTATCTGCTTCTGCATTGTTTGCTGCCACAATTCCAGGTTGCTGATTTTTTTCAGGCTAATTAATCCCAAGAATCCTTCTTAGACAATTTTTAATAAAGGATTGAATTCTGATCAGGTTAACGGCCGTTGCCCTCGATTTCCATGTCTCAGCTCCATAAAGCACCACAAGATTCTCCATTAAGTTGAAAATCCTAATTTTTAAATTGTTGTTCATGATGTTTCTGGAGACCCAGATATTCTTGAGTTGCTGGAAGGCTGCTCTTGCCTTCCCAATCCTTATTCTAACATCAGCATTGCTCCACCTTGATGGTCTACCATGCTGCCAAAGTAAACAAAGATCTCCACCTTTTCAAGGGCTTCTATTCCTGGCAAGATGGGTGCTGTCCTGGTGTCATTTACCTTGACGACTTTAATTTTTCCTTTGTGTATATTAACTCTCAATGTGTTAAAGCGTTGTAATGCGCTCCTGACCGCAATTACCAAAGCGTCGTAAAGTGTCTCTAGATAGCACTCTCATTAGAAATGAAATCACGGAAGGTAAAAGCTCTTCAATGCTTGAAAAATGATGTATTCGACTTCCGGCAATGGCGGCCGTTGCCCGTGCTAGTGATATCCATTTGCAAACCTTTTTGGTTGTTTTTACTTTTTTTTGGTTGAAAATGTGATTTTCCTATACTTTATTATAAAAATAATAGTACTAAACTACAGGTAAATATAGTATTTAACTCAAGACAGTCTTTTGGATGCGTAAAATAACCATTCTATGAAGTCAGTAGGAAAATAATAATATAAATAGATTTTACGCAATTTTTAAAATTTCATAACCAGTTGATCACAATTCAGGAAATTCTTACGGGACTGAGGCGGAAGTTTTCAAAAAAACCTTATGGCACATTAAGAGTTAAGTTCCTTACTAGCAGAAGGGACTGCAACAATATTTTGTTTTCTCCTGTATCTGTTGTTGGGCCCAAGGTGATCAACTAAGTTGAGGCCATCAAGTTGTTCCCACAAGGTCCATTGGATACCATTCCACTTTCTGATGGTTTTAAAATTTTTCATCACCCAACAAGAACAGGAAGGGCGACAGCAACCATCCTTGCCTCCAACCAGTCTTCATCTGTAAAGCATCTGTCATCTGCTGGCCATGGATAACTCTAAAGGTCATCCCTTCAGTGATCTTCTACGGCACCCCAAAGTGTCTTGACAATATCCAGAGGATTTGCCTATCCACAGTGTCAAAAGATTTTCATTGTCAATATACTTGACTCCACTCCAGTATCTGTTCAAGAATAATGTACCGTGTTGCCATTTGGTTGTTTTCCAGATTTGTTGGCATGGAAGCCAACTTGCTGGTCCTGCAGCAGGGCCTACAGCATTTTTCATTCTGTTGAGACAACATACAGTTAAAAACCTTGCCTGGGATGGCCAACAAGGTGATTCCTAAACAGGAGCTTAAATCACTTGTCTTTGTGCGATTTTTATGAGGTATCGCTTTTTCTAATCAGGGGGAATTTGCTGCTCTCCCTCCCATATCTCCATGAACAAGAGGTGTAGCATTTCCACACTGGTTTCCAAATCCACCTTCAAAGCCCCCTGCTGGAATGCCATCAGCTCCTTCAGCCTTTCCATTTCTAGGTTGTTTAATGGTCATAGAAAGATATATAGCAGTCAATTAACAGGTCTTTGTCAGCTGGTTGCATATATTGTAGGCTCCTTTGTTCTGCCTGTTTAAAATCTCCTCAAAGTATACTTTCCATCAGCCTTGCTGTTGTTCTTCATGTAGCATTGTGTTGGCATTTTTGTTCTTCACTAGTCTCTGGTTTGTTAAATTTTTCAGACAGCTTCTTTATGGTAGCGAATAGTTCCTGTATATTCCCCTGGTGATTTGCATTTTCTGCTTATTTTTCTGTTAGCACTTCTTAATGTTTTTCAGGATTAATGAAATTATATGCTTTACGCCTTACGCCAATAAAATAAAATATGATCAACATAGCTTAGATCAATTAAAATGGACCACACGTAATAGATCTGTATACCATGCAACCAAATAATATAAAAATAATTATTTTTAATTTCTTTTAAAAAAAATCAAAACAGGGTTACATTTAGGGTTGACAGGAAATTAAAAAATTTAAGACAGAAATGTTGGTTAAAGATATCTACTACACTGAACGTGTGCAAAAAACGTAGTCATGGGAAACAAGATAGCTGACATTGAGTGGCAAATTTGTCCCTCTTTTGTGCTCGAGATATTTGGGTTTGACAACACAAAAGTTTAAACATAATCGATGAGAAAATGTCAAGACAAAGAGGGCATCTGTGGTTCCCATCATAAATATCAACTTAATAGGGTTGATGAGTTAACAGAGGTAGAGAAAATGGGTTCCATGAATACACTTAATATCAAACACCCTTACTTTTAATTCTTATTTTCTTAATTTATTGCATTCAATAGGCTAAATTTTATTCTTGAAGTCTGCAAACATTGAAATAAAGGATTTATATTTTTATCAATAAGTTTCTTACCAACTTCTACTAATCCATGTCCACATCTTGGAGATGACATGGTAGCTAAATCCACCCAGCTGGCGGGATGCTTTGTTTTAATAGGTTTCACACACCTGACAAAATCTTTGATTTCACAATCATCTCTATCTCTGAAATATTTAATAAAATATAAACCTGCATTTTAAAAATCTTATTTATGGAAAATTTTAACATAAATAAAAAATAACATTTTTAAGGTGATACAAATACATAATAATTGTATTACTGTATTCAAACACTGTTCTTATTAATAGTTTACAGTGATCTGGTTTTGCCATAAATCCCATGTTTTGCTGTTTCCTAAAAAAATATTAAATGTAAAAATTTCTATGAGAAGTTTATTTTAATTCTCTACTGCCACTGTGGCCTACTCTTTCAGGGAGATAGTCACTCACATCTTGTTTGTCTGCTAATTACCTTTTTTATTAAAAAATATTTTCTTCTTTGATTAATAACTCAAAAGAGTTCAACTTGGCCATGTGAAAAAAAAAAGAAACTAGGATTGTTGTAATGGCTAATTAAAAATTAAAATGATCATTTAGTCATTAATTTTGTTAACAATTAAATTTTGGACTAACAATGAATTGAAATACTAATTTCAATCTATCAGAGATTTTATCAGAGTTACATGAGAACATTTATTTGCTGAGTACATGGTCTATAAAAAAAAACATTCATTACTAAACAAAAGTACTGTTAATAGGGTAGTGTGTTTGCGTAGTTGGCTATCTGATGATATTTGAGCAAGAAAGAGCAGTACCATTGTATTGAGTTAAATCAATCAAGCACATGTGAGACTATTTCTATAACGACATTTTAAACTTTTTTTGGTGATGGGGGGGGGGGGGGGNGGGGGGGGTATTTAATTAAGTTAATGATTAATCGTTAACAGGCTAAAAAAAAAGTTGCTTTCTTTGATATAATAGTCAATGGATTCCCAGGTTGGAGTTTTTTAATCTTTGACAGTCCTACAAAGACTTAACACATTTATTAATTAATCTAAAGGTCTCTGCCACAACAAGTTCATGAATCTTCTGAGGCCAGCAATTTTGCCCCACAGAGCCAAAGCATATTTTGTGCTTGACAGGAATTGGGCCTGTTTTAAAGTGGATCTTGTTAAGAAGTCCTCTGAGCCCTTGGTCAAGCAAGTGATTTTGCCAGGAAAACGCTATCTCTCTAATTGCAATCAATTCACCAAGTTAAAATGTGTAAATAAACTTACATGCAGCCACCTTCGCCTCCACACGCCACAATAACCCTTGTAAATCCTCTATGCATGATGGGATTGTCTTTTTGTATTCTTTTTAGCTCCAAAATAAGTCTAAGAACTTCTGGTCCCACTGGCTCCCTCAGTTCATTACATCTG
This sequence comes from Radix auricularia, assembly GCA_002072015.1. NCBI lineage: Eukaryota > Metazoa > Mollusca > Gastropoda > Lymnaeidae > Radix > Radix auricularia. The sequence continues at coordinate 143,551 of MUZC01000077.1, read as the reverse complement.
GCCAGTGCATTGTCACTGAGTTGATGGACAAAAACAACTTTCCCCAATAAATTCATCATCGAATTGAAACGATTATCTGGATCAAATCGATACCAACGAAGGATTATGTCAAAAACATCATCTTCATTTTTTACATCTATTGTTGTTCTTGATAAAAGTTTGGTGATCCTCTCTTCATCTAACCGTAAAAACTCATCAAACTGACTGACTTCGCTGAAAATGTAAAAAATGCATTAATTTAAAATAAAGCCTGATATGCAAGGTATAAAATGATTATGTTATTCATTCTATTAGTTGATAATACATAATCACAGCACCAAACACTAGCAGAAATCTAAATAGCAAAAAATGTTCTTAATATACAGATATGGTTAATAATGAAATAAGTCATTTTGAATTACCAACTGGTAAAGAAGGTAAATGCCATGAAACATCATGTCCTACTATTGGGACCTTGTATTAAAGCAGTTGTTAGCAACTTTAGTTTATCTGGGATGACCATTTCAGGTTTGTCCTTGAAAATGAGTTTAGCAGCATTCTATAAATATGACCAAAACCTTTTCAGGGACATCCCCATTGGTTTACCGCAATGCTTGTTAATATAGATTAAAAGCTCAGTTATTCATTGGAGATAGTCATTAACTAGAAAATTTTTGTTTAATCAGCTTAAAAACTTTTTATCCCATAGATATTTTTAATTAGTAAGAAAAAGAGAAAATGTTGACAAAAGCTGACAAATTAACATATCTAGATTGGAAGTTTTCCGATCCATGCAAAATTACTTTTGTTAAGTTTAGATCAAGCTATAAAACTATATTTTCTGCAAATTTCACGTCTTCTAATTTTAAGGTCAAGAGCACTTTGTCTCTCTTCCCAAAGTTGCCAATCTAGCATTAGGGGAACATGATAGGTGGAATAAGACATCATTACTTTAAGTTGAATAAGTCATCAAGAAGAGAGTGTCATTCTAATATATAGAATAACTCTTAGTGTTACTATCTGGTCAGCACATGAAATTCCTCTCCTAGCCAGTGCGTTTTTTGAAACTTAAACATTTATCACTTGCTTCTTGCATTGTAATAAGTCTTCACTCTCTCATATTTTTTCAATAGGAATTTTTCCCATTTTGTAGGTGGGTTTGTAAGACCAAATTTCGTTTGACTTATATTTTTCATGTAGTTTGTTAACTATTTTAACCCTTATTTATTGTGTAACCTCTGGTGGTATATTATCTTTGCATATTTTTATTTGTTTAAACACCTTCTACATTTCTTCTTTGTTTATTACCATCTATTATGCCAATTGATCTTTGTGTGTTTAAATTTGGTGAATTAAAGGGGGTGGCCTGTTAAGTATTTTCTAGAAATATTATTTTATTTCTAAAGTTGATCGTGCAGCAAGGTAATTCAACTTGTTTTTCCCCATAAGGATATAATACAATTTGAATTTATGCTGTCAAGGGAATTAGTGGATTTAGAGATTTTATATAATTGTTTAACATCAATTTTTCTAACTATTTCTCATGCTAGATTTTATTATTAAATATTTGCTTTTCAAGTGTTCTCTATGCGTTTTTTAAATAACTTTTTAACATTTTTTTCTTTCTTCAATTTTTCGCCATGTCTTGCTGCTAATCCAATATATATATATATATTAGGGCTGTTACCCATTAATTTAAATTTAATCGTTAACTTTTGAAAAATTTCCGAATAATTAATCGATAATTTTGATTAAAGCTAAAAATGAGATGTATGACGTCATTTAACTGAAAATTTTAAGGGAAGTAACAAAAACAGGCAATATAATAGTTCTAGGAGATATATTTGAATACAAGTAGCTGGGTAGCGAAGTCAATAGTGCGCTCTCCTCACAAGCTGAGGGGCGTGGGATCGAGCCCACGAAAAGCCACTATAAAAATGTTGAGAAATGACTAACGCTAAGAAAGTCCTCCGCTGACCTGGAGAGGGATGGGCTCCGCCAGTGTCTATTAAGCCTGAGAATGTTCTAATGGAAACATTAGAATCCCCTACGACCTCGAAAAAAAAAAGGTTATGGGACTAAAAAAAAAAATTTTAAATAAAAAAGTAGTTCAAAAAATGTCAATGAATTTAAATTTTGTTATTGTTAATTAAGTAAAAACAATATTTAATTTTTATATATAATTTTCCTAATAAAAGCAGCTTATTTTAAAGTTTACACTTTAAAAATCTTTTTTTTTTAAGGAGAAGTTTTTACATAAAAAAAACCTATTAGATATGAATAATTAATTATTTTTGAACAAATCGAAAAAATTGTTGAAGTCATTTTCTTTAATTTAAATTGCTATTTTATCTATTAAAATAATTTTAATTAAGGTTGTTAAGACCGCTCGTTTTTGAGGACCGGCTAACCATTCAAAAAAAGACCGGTTAACCGGTTAACCGCTCGTCCTTATATCCCTAATGCTTTGAGAACTATTAAGAGAATGTTGTCGCCTCGCGTCGTCTGATGGCATCAAAGCCCGCTTCCCCCCNAATCCAAAAAATTAACTAAACAGTGATGGTTAATTGTCTTTTTTATATTTTATTTTGAGGACTCGTAGTTCACCGGTCTAAATAAGAGGACAGGTTCAATCGTTCGTTAAAATTAGCGAAGTATTTTTAATAAGTTTCAAAAACCAACGCCTCGCCCCGTCCGTTGTGGGTCTAAATAAGAGGACTGGTTCAATCGTTTGTTATAGTTAGCGAGGTATTTTTCATTAGTTTCAAAAACCAACGCCTCGCCCCCTCCGTTTTGACGTCATGTTTACCTCTCTTGTGCGTGATGCCGGTCAACTCGCGTATTAAAATTAATAATATAATAAAATTATAAAGCTACGGAGTAAACGATGATAAAATGGAATTTATTTTAAAAAACATTATTTTTTAATCGTCAACTCGCCAGAATAATTGAATTTTGCAAAGCACACATTCCCCCTCCCTGTTTTTTCTGTTCAAATAGGGTTTGAGTTACACTCGGCATACTATTAATGTGGTAATCCAATGCCTTTGACTAGCAAGAAAACTGTCACTAAAAGACCGAACTCGAATTTGTGGGCCGATTAATCGCCCGGTATCTTTGCTACGTCTTTCAAATACCTCTCGTAATATAGGGACATGTACTTCACTAAGCGGCGTGCGCCGATAAGTTTTTGAATGCCTGAACTGAAACAGACTATAAACCGGTGATCAGAAAATGCGGATAGGTCACGGGGTCATATGCTTTTATAGCTTTCTTTGTCTTTATAAGAAACAGACTATAATTAATAAAAATAGAAACAGTTTCGGCCTTGACCGTTGTTGACATCAAACGCCACTGTGTTAGATCTCGTACAGTCACAGTCGCTCGACAGCTAATCAGCTGGATCTTGGTATCGCTTTTACTCACCGCGACAAAGCGAGAGGGAGAGGCGCGTTACCGCGTGTTGTTTTTTTCACTAGTTTTTTTTTACTACGTTAGGTT
>MUZC01000077.1:106283-130396 GCA_002072015.1 Radix auricularia | reverse complement strand
AAAAAAAAAAAAAAAAGACATGACGGCGGCGGGATTCGATCCCGCTATCACTCGTGTCATATCATTGCAGAGCAAACGGACTATCACTTGATCTAGCGAAGCTGATGAAAAAGAGTTATTTTTTAAAATTATAACTGTTTTTCATTTAATGGCTCAATCTAGATTTTCTTTTAAACCTTTAAAATTCATTAATAAGCTTATCTAGTGATCATGATCTTTCATTATGAGAACTATAGTTCAGTATTTAAGTATTAGTAATAGCATAATTGAAAATACTGAAAATTGTTTACGACATGTCGTAACTTGTCGTAACGGCAGACAACCCGGTCGGATGTTGCTGGCGTTACGACATGTCGTAGCACCAGCCACATCCGCGCGGGTTGTCTGCCGTTACTTTGTCGTAGCAGTAGACACTCCGTTTTATTAAATTAATAATTATGATTATGTAGGTACTTGGATAAATCATTTTTCACTTTGTGAAAAATCTTTGCTGAATTATCCGCCCCTTGTTCAACTTTTTGTCCACTTAAAAATGTAAACAATGTGCATGTGTGTAAAGAAAATTGCACTTTTCTGGGTAATTTCTTGATGAAATTGGATGTGGTATATATCATTTTAAAGATAATTGGATGCTGAACATTACAAACTATGTTCTCCAATTTTTTTGTGCTGAATTTCATTATTAAAATGTAATTAATTGGGTAAGTGTAAATTAACTACATAAAATAATATAAATATCTTTAAGAGTCGCCATCACTCGCGATTTTAATGGTAACTACTGTTTTCAGCATCCAAATATCTACAAGAATTGATAAAGTCCCATCACCCCCAAACTCCCCCAAATATTAAAAAAAATTTATCAAAAAAATCACCACATGGTTTTTTCCCTATTTTTCAAGATGGCCGACATTTTCTTCTATGTACCTCAGCCAATTATTTCCAAATTTGATCTAATCTAGCGGCTAAACAATATTAATAACACAATTTTAAGTTACTTAAGGTATAGAAGACTAACTAACAAGCAATATAAATAGATATTTCATTTGCATTTTTAAATACTAATTTGTTTTCCCGAGATATAAAAAAATGTAATGTTTAAGGGCCACTCGACTACATCAACCAGTATTAAAAAAGGATTTTTCTCAATTATTTTTCTCCTTTTCAACACGAACAGTTTGATGTGCTTGACTTAATATTTTGGATAATTATTTTTAAGTTGTGCTCAATTTAAAATATCACATATGCAAATTTGACGGCCATTTTGAATATTAATGAGTCAAACTTGCGTAATTCAGGATTAATTTTAGGACGCTTGTTTTGGCAATGATATGACGAATGCGGAAATATATGGTTTGTTATGGTTATCTTCAGTCATTTCTGAAATAACTTTAATTAACTGGTATTTTAAACAGCTGTCTCAGTCTCACTGCCCAATTTTCACTTTTGTCTGTTTTATATTTTCTTATATGTCTCAATTAGCGGAGTTATCCCAAAATAATTCACTAAAAAATTCATAACTTTCTTTAGAAATAACATAAAACTATAATTTTGGTATCAATAAATTGCATTTTTCAAGCCCTTTCCAACCAACTAGATCTTAAAGCTATAACTTTAATTTGAAAATTTTGTCCAAGTACCTAGATTATGAGTCATTATGAGTAGGCGGGTAGGAATGGAGTGTATGGCATAGTATGGACTGGAGGAGTATCAGTATGAGTATGCCTGAGTATGGAGACAGACGTCCGGAAGTATTTCAGTTTCGGTAGTATTCTGTAGTTCATTTAAAATGTCATTTATTATTTTCTAGTATACTTCCTATTTCACCGTTTCAAAGTTGCAGTTCTCAATTAATTAAAATTTTAAAATGTACTGGTAAACATGTACTTTGTCGACCGTGACGTCATTATCTCATTATCGGCGGCTATGGAACGTGACTTTTAAAAACCGCATAGTATAATATAGTTCAATAGTTCTGCATTTTTATATTATTAGAATATATGAGGGGAGGGAGTGGGAGGGCCCTCCCCTCAAACCATCCCTTGTTATTTTTCATTAATTTTTAATTAAATTCACTATTCTCCCGCAAAGGGAGGTAATAAATAAATAAGAAAACAAACATGATTCAAAGGAAGGAATTCTCGTTCCAAGCAACCGGTAGCGTTGTGACGTCAAGGTCGAGAATCTTCACTTCAGCCAATGTACCTCTTGGCTACATTTTTACTTATTTAATACGGAGTGATTATTCACACAGCTGTGGGAATAATGTCTGCGTTATAGACACAATGACGCATGCGCACTGGTGTCCATTTGAACGATAAAAAGTTATGACCTTAAAAAACGCTAAATTTTCATGAGCGTCGGTAGAGGAATGGTCAGAACCAGTGTGTCTTATTGTGGAGGTGGATCGAATCCAAGACGTGGCGCATAGGCATAGTTTTTTTTTCTTTCTTTTAAAAAAATATTATATTTGTAAACCACAATGAGTTTTTATTACTTATGCCGTTATGCTATGATGATATTTATTAATTTCCCCCAGGCCTATCTATTTTTATACCCTCCACATCTATAGCTGTCAATAAAGAAGCAATACTACATAAATAAAAAAATAAATGACTAGCAGTAATAGTAATACATGATAAATTCCCATATAAATATATTTATTGTCAAGGGGGGGGGTAGAAAATTTCATTTTAAGTCTGAGTTAAAAAGATAGCTAAATGACTGTACTAAGATAATGGGCCATAGTTTAAATGAAGTCACGCCCCAAAAGGGGAAACGGTCAGACATTTATGACGAAGGTGGGTGGGGGGTTAAGTGTTGAAGAAATGAGGAGTCACATCAAACAGCACAACTTCAAATAATAGTTATTCTTAAATATTGGATTGTTTACAATTTGTATATATTATATTGACGTTTTACATGGATTCACGAGTGTTATGTTATTAGAGAGCAGACTTACACTAAATACATAATAATTATATGACAAAAAGTTACTTGAAATATGCTCAGTTTCAAATAGAAAAAAAAAACTGCTTTAATTGGGGATGGGGGAGGTGCAAAACTTTTTGACGACTGGTTGAGACTTGAAAAATCAACAAAAATTGCGTGATGTCATTTACGACAACTTAAACTTAATACTTAATAACTACATACGTGTAATAAATTGGAATATTTTTTGTCTAAACTCTAAAGGTTAACAACACTAAGACAAATAAAATTAATTTTTAATTAAAAATATAACTATTAAGATCAACATTATTAATATAATGATTTATGATGTTCATATTTAGGCCGTAGGCTATATAACAAGCCTATTTACGATTCAATATCAATAGCTATTAGCCAAACGACCTATAGATTAGTATGCTTTTAATTTAAAGTCAGTATAACTATCACATTTTTTGGCTGTGTGAATAACGCTAATAATATTCAATATTCACACAGCTGTGGGAATAACGCTGGCAATATTCACACAGCTGTGGGAATAACGCTTAGATTATTCACACAGCTGTGGGAATAACGCTTACGTTATCCACACAGCTGTGTGAATAACGCTTGCCTATTTAATAAGTTATATATTATTTCAGAAGTTGTGCTTATAGTTATAGGCATTTTATAGGGCCTCAAACTATATAAATATTTAAGATGTAACCCTTTCCAAGTATGTCTGCACTTTTTCATCGTCTCACTCACTCTCATGTCTGTAGTAACAATTCACTGTTAATGATTATTAACGTTTTGAATGGAATGCAGAAGTAAAGCTCTTTTAAATAAAATATTTGATGATAAGAAGCAATTTAGATACATATACATGTAATTTCAGACACATAAAAAACTACACAACTTTGCAACCCTCGTTGATTCACGTTATAAAAATTGCACTGTTGTGACCTACTAATAGGAATTCCGGATTTCACAACCTTGAACTTTCAATAAACCAACTATTTTGATTGGTTATAGCTGTGGAAATTATCCTAGTTTTTCTTTTCTAGGTAAATCAACATTGTATTCCGTGACTGATAACACATGAGATCTGTATAAAATTAGTAGAAAAAGCAGTCAGATATTATTTTATTTAGTGTTATTTATTTACATTTTCATAACACAAAATGGACCACAATTTTAATACTTTATATTAAACCTTTTCCATGGATATAAATTTTCCATGCTCATAGGGCTTTATATTATAATAATACATATGTAAGAGGTCTACATAGTTTTGATTTACGTAGACCTAGGGCTGGCACTGTTTTCAGTTAAAAATACATGCTATTACTTTACAGAAGTGTATTGGAATAGATATTTTTTCCAGGCCTTCAAATGTTGGGTAAACGTTTAAGACAGGAGCGGCGTTTGAGGGTGGCAACTGGGGCGACTGCCCTAGGCCCCGCGCTTAGGTAGGCCCCGCGTTTCGGTCCTGATCAAGTCTCGCCCTGGTTAATAGCCTATACATGTAGAACCAAAGAGTGGATGGTAGTATGTATGCTGGAAACGATTGTAAAGAAACAAAAGAGGCACTCTTGTAATCCTTTTTGAAGGTCAAATTCCGTAGCATAGCTCTAGACGTCTTTGAAAGCATTACACCGTTAGCAGAAAATAGGTCAGATGTACCATTCAGCCAATCCCCTTTATTTGTGTACACGTCATTCACAATAGATTTACTAAAATAGTTATTTTTAGAAAACTGTGTCATCGGAATGGCAGTGTCTTAAATACCATAGCATACTGGTGCTTAGAGATCTTTACTAGTACTCTTGCCCCGCGCTTACCTAACGCCGCCACTGGTTTAAGAACCATATATTTAGGGGTCTTTAACTTCTTTAATTTCTTTTATTTATCATTTTCTATAATACATTTTAAATCTTTTCAGGTCCATTTTAATTAATAATAATAAAACATGAAAGACAAGACTTTAGAACAAGTGAAAGAACTACAGCAGCATCCTTTGAAAATACGTAACATTTGTATTCTTGCTCATGTGGATCATGGTAAACAAATTATTTGGAAAAAATAATTTTAGCAGAGCATATTTAAAAAAAAATATCTGTCAAGTATAAATTATAAAGTGTTGTAAATGTTATATATTTTCTGTCTGAAAAAATAAATAATTATAATAGACATTCATTTATGTATTTACACAGGAAAAACAACAATTGCAGATTCTTTAGTTGCTTCTAATGGGATAATTTCAAAAAGAAATGCAGGAAAGGTTTGTTAAATAATTTATAAAATTTGCTTGTTCGCTTGGGATAATAAAATGTTGTGGAAGAAATAAATGAAAGTTTTAAGTATTATTAACAATAGTAAATGACAATATGTTCATTATAATAATGTTCAGTTGTCAAAGTCAAATTTTTATGCAAAATTAGTCTTTAACTATAGTAGCTTTATACATTTTGACATAGAAATATTTTTTTTATTACAAAAATTCACAGATACGATACATGGACAGCAGAGAAGATGAGCAGGAAAGGGGAATTACAATGAAAGCTAGTGCTATATCGCTTGTATATGAAAAACCTGTGAAAGGTATAACACCTATTATTTTTCACCTCTTCAGAGAAGTATTTGTAATTCTATGACAGAACTGACATTGTATATTTTTTAATACTTGCAATCAAAGACATCATGTCAGTTACAAAGTTGTATTTTTCCAGTTTTATTACGTTCAAGTTTTTTAAACTGTGCTTTGAGCTTTTTAAGTTATTTTAATTGTTTCCCATTAGAAATAGAAGAATTTAGATGATAAGTTTTTAATAAAAATATATTAAAGCACAATTAAGAGGAAATAAAAAAAAAAGATTAATGCTATTGATTTACAGCTGAAGCCCACTTTTCATTCAAACTAGATGATGTCTGCCAATAGAAATAACTATCTCAAACTAAATTGCATCAGGTGTCATGGAGCTCACTATAAAACAAAAATTAATGATATAGTGTTGCTGCTAATGAGCACTATAAAGCCATTGACTTTTTTTAACATAATAAAAACATGCTTTTTCTAACAAACTCAGAAATAACAAGTTTGCATTTAGAAAGGTTGATCAAAGCAGTCAATAATTTACTCCAAAAATATGATGTTCTAGTTTTAAAAATTGTCATAATGATTTCTTTTTTAATTAAATGATTGCTGGTCTATCTTTATTTTATTCTTTTTATAAGTGGGTTATTCACCATTTGTCCTATTTCTAATAATTTTTCAATCAGGCATAAAAGAAGCATCTTCCACATATCAGTACCTAATTAATTTAATTGATTCCCCGGGTCATGTGGATTTTTCCAGTGAAGTGACCACTGCAGTTCGTTTGTGTGATGGAGCTATTGTTGTAGTGGATGTAGTTGAAGGAGTATGTCCTCAGGTTTGTATCCTTAGCTTTTTTTGGTTGATCAGAAACGTTTTACCTCCTAGATTTATTGGGTCAATTTGTTGTATGAGTATATATGTTATCTTCAGAGGTGTCACTAGGGAGGGCGGCTGCTCATGGTGTCACCCCCTTACGAATTACCCCATAGACCCCCTCAAAGTCTACCAGTGCCAAATAACGGGAAGATACATAATTTTTTTCATTTTGATGTCACCCATTGTGATGGTGATCACCTGGTGCGGACTCTGGTTATGGTGTTCTTAGATAAAAGTTATTAATTCAACAACAGTCAACATTTAATTCCTGAACTGTTAACAATAGCTTTAATTAAAATTCCATGAAGATTTTTCAAAACAATAAAAAAAATAAATCAATACAACTTTTTCATTTTTTCAATTTCAGACTCAAGCAGTTATTAGACAAGCATGGCTAGAAAATATTCATCCAATCCTAGTGCTAAATAAAATTGATCGTCTTATATCTCAGTTAAAGATGTCTCCAATTGAAGCATACTATCATCTAATACAAATTTTAGAACAGGTTTAAATTATCATATTTATTGTCTATGGCATGTTTAAATTTTAGGAAGTTTAATGTTTAACAGATCTCCAATTATTGATTTAGCTTATAATGTATTAACTATTAGATTTAAACAATCAATAATTTTACATTTTTCATTCATATGCAATCCAATAACTAAAATGAAGTACAAAAATAAAAGAATATTCAATAAAAACAAAATTAAGATGCCCGTTAAAATTGAAAGCCATTTTATGATAATGAACGAAGTGGTTATAAGTATAAAATTATATACAACATATGTACCAATATATATTTATAGTAGTATTTGAAGCTTTTAAAGTGATAATTATTTCCTTTTAAATGTATGTGGTATATTTTAATCTATCTTATTATTTTTATATAATGTAAAAACAATAGCTTTTGATCTTTATTACATTTTCCCGCCAAATAATAATAAAGAAATAAAGTAATTGCTATCATTTACATATCAGAGTAGTTCACCACCACAAAATTTAATATTGAGAAGACATTTACATAGAGCAAAGTTAATTAATATTGTTTTAAATGTAAAATTAAGTTGATATTAACTTTGTTTTCAGGTTAATTTGTTTACAAACCAATTATTTACGTCTGATGCTATGGAGAAACTGTCATCGGTATGTGACCTTTTAATTCTTTATGCATGGATGTTAAAACTCAATATAGCATTGATTCAATAGTCAATAGTAACATTTTCTAAACAGTTTAAAATACAAAATAATTTTTTACCATTTACATTTTAAAAAAAAATTAGTACCTCTTTATTTTAAATGAATTTAAAAAATAGATTATAAAAAACCATCAATATGCTTGAGAAGGGGTTTTAAACTCATTAATTTTTTTAATAAAGATATAAAGTCTGTTGAATGTTAGCTTTTAACTCTTAAATAAACAGAGGTTTTACTAGCAACAGGAACTTTCCTTTGGGAGCTGTCATTAGTAAAATTTTGTTTGCTCCACATTACACAATTAAAAAATATTATTTGAAATTCATTAAACAAAGTTAATTTTTGGGATAGATTTTTTTCTTCTAAATTGGATGTATTCCTTTTATTCAATTAGCTTTAATGCCTTACCTTAACTTCTACATATATGTCACCCAATTTTTCTAACAGTTGAGTAAGGTTTCCCATTCTACAACAATGTGACCTAGCTCTTTTTTAAATTTTTAAGTTATTCTGAATGGAATGGAAGGTTTAGCATTGTTTGATCCCTCCCTAAGAGATGATGCTTATGATACCTACCTACTTGAATATACTGATCTATTGAAATTTGTCAACCGTTAAATTTTTTAACATCACAATGTTTTGAATTTCTTATTTTTAAGGATACCAATATAGATGGAGATAACCAGCAGGATAATACTGAACTGAATGTGAGCTTTGTCTTTATAACCACTCTAAATTATTCTTTTTGCCATTAATGTGTTAGTTATTTAGTCATTACTTTTCATTTATGTCAATATTATAAATAATAGGAGACTCATATAAATATCTACTTATTTCCTTTAGACCTATGATTGGACTGTGATTGAAGATAAGGAAGAACACAAGAATATTTATTTTTGTCCTGAAATAGGAAATGTGGTATTTGCAAGTGCAATTGATGGCTGGGGATTTACGTAGGTTAAAAAGTTTTTTAAAAAAAAGTTAATAGTTTAAATTAGTAAAATTATTATTGTTGTTAAGATTCAATATAAATAATTATTTAATTGAAGGAGACTTTTAAGTAGTTTTAAATAATTTTCATAACTTCTATAGTTAATATTTAGATATTATAATTTTTATGTTGGTGGGGTGCCAAAAAAAAACCCCACTAATGCAAAGGGTCACATGTTTCTTTTTCTTGTTTTTACTTTTATTCATGTGTCAAAACAGAGTGAAGCCCTCAGTTTAGAAACTCCAAAAAAAGCAATAGGCTGATAGCTGTTTCAAAGTAGTAGTCACTCCAGAGCTCCTTCAGATTTGGAAAATGCCGAAAGTTACATAGGTCCATTCAGGGGACTAGTTTTGGGGGTCAAAATGCTCATTCCCGATTTCTCCCAGCAGCTGACAGTGGACTTTGCCTTGTGGGCTGGAGTGTGTCATGATGTAACTATTGCCTCTTGAATCATTATACCAATGTGTTCACCTGATACCACTGTAGTCACTGTCAGCTGAAGAAAATGGCAAACACTGGGCAAGCAGTCCTTTTTTTAATATCCTGATCATGTAATGTTTCATTGTCTCAGGATTGAGGTTGAAGAACTAGGTGAGAAAAAGCCTTGATGTCCTAAAAAAAATTTGACACAGCATGTGGCATCTTTCATTTTCTCTTTGTACGTCAAAACATATTTGGCTGTAGTGAAGAACTTTTTTCATGACGTGAAGAACAAAAATAACTAAGCTTTTAATAAGGATGAGAAAAATACCTTAACAGGGAAACATGTAACCCCACCTACATATGGTGATAATTAAATAATAAAAACCTTATATTCAAACAGCATAGGGGACTTTTCTAAAATGTATGCTGTAAAGCTCGGTGTCAAGGAGCATATTCTTCAAAAAACTTTATGGGGAGATTACTACATCAACATGAAGGCAAAGCGTATCATGAAAGGAGCTCAGGTATCTTAATATAAATATTTTATTATTAATATTATTTAGATATTTATTTCAGCTCTCTTAAAGGAGTTAAAGGTCATATTTGTGTAATTTCATCTTTAGATAATGTAAAAAGACTTTCTAAATCTATGACATAATTAGCTGTCAAAACAATAAATATTTATGTATTTGTCTTACTTTTTTTTTCTTCAGTCCAAGGGAAAGAAACCACTATTTGTTCAGTTTGCTTTTGACAATATTTGGGCAGCCTATGATGCTGTTTTAGAAAAGAGGTAACATTTACAAAATTTTTCAACTAAGAATTTAAAGCAGTAATAATATTTCAATTAAATACATAGTGTTTTTTTTTCTAAAGAAAGTTTCACAAGGGTTTAAAAAATAAGTTCTACAATTTTTTAATGTTTAAATTTTAGAGATGCCTCAACAACTGATAAAATCATCAAATCTCTTGAGTTGACAATTCTACCCAGAGATATGCGGAATAAGGATCCCCGTTTTCTTCTTCAAGCTATTATGGGTCAATGGTTGCCACTATCTGAGGCCGTACTTGGTAATTTATATTAAATATAATCTTTGAAAAATCTTAAAATTAATTTTGCATACGCTTTCAATTGTAAAATTTAAGACAATAGATTAGTCATTGCACATTTCTTAATAAATAAATTTTCATGATGTATCTATTAAATTATTAAAAATTGGCTACACTTAAACATTTTTATGTATTTCTGTAATTAGTGAATGACTATCACAAGCGTTTAACACTCCAACCTTAACATTATTCTCTTCTTAAATATTTTTTGCAATAAATCATTTCTCATTGTTGATGCAATTTTAAAGCATACACAAAGCTTTCTTTCTTTCTATCATCATAAACAAAACCTCATTCAAATTTTTAAGTCTTTGAATGTAGAAAAACAACTTAATTTTTAAGATATCTATTTTCTGTTGGTACATATTTACTTTCTGATACCACATTCCACACCTTCTATATTTGGCATTTGTTTTTATTTAATGTGAACTTTAGGTTATTGCTTGTTAATATTCCTAAATTTTTAGTACTGACCAAAATGACTTAATTCCCTTTAGATCCAACAGGGAAAGTTGTAAAGTTTTAAGTTGTCTAATTAACATTCAATTTACTTTTTTTATCCAATGATCTTCTATAATTTTCCTACGGAGTACTTAACTCCCTTTTTGCAGAATTTCTGCGAGTTATTGACAGGAATCTTTTGAAAAAAAATTTTTTTTCTTGACTGTAATATATAATTGTAATAGAATATTTCTAGTTCTTCTAAAACTTTAAACAAATATATTTAATTGTTCGCCAAACATTTAATAGCTTATTGTGTAAATTTACATTAGCCTGGCTGAGAGTAATAAAATGTCTGCCTTATTTCTGGAGCAGATTCTATAACAAACGTAATTTTTTAAAAGCTTATCAGCACTTTATTTTATATTTAGCTACGGTGGTTTCTTGCACCCCATCTCCCCTGCAAATGTCAGAGGAAAGAGTACAAGCTCTCATGTGTACCAAAACTCGCCAGTTTTCATCACTTCCAAATCTTACCCAAGAACTGAAAAAAGGTTTGAAATTAGTGCAATTTTCTTATACTACTTGTACAAGTTTTTTTTAAAAAATTGCTTGTTGCTGAGAATTTCTTTTGAATACTGTTGATCATCAATATTTACCTTTTTTTAAAAAAAAAAAAAAAAGATTTTCTGGCTTGTGATGGTCGGGCTGATGCTCCTGTCATTGTGTATGTGTCTAAAATGTTCCCAATGGACAAAAAGTGTTTACCACAAAATAAAGCAAGGTAAGATTTGTTTAATAGTTGTAAATAGGTATTGGTGTTGCATTAATATTAAAAATAATTTTTGATTGATAGAAGGAATAGCTATATTGGAAAAAACTATAATGTTTTTCTAATAACATTCCTTTCAAAACAATCCTCAGTTGCTGGCAGGGATGCTATTGTTCTGGTTTATCTAGAAATTCCTAATCCATAAGGCTAAATATTTTGCACTCTAGATTTATGAGTTTTTATTTTCTCTTACCCTTGATTTGCCAGATCAGCTTATTAAAATAAGGTTTATGTGTTAAAAAAATATGTAAGAATATGCTAAAGCCTATTCAGCAAGAAGCAGCTTCGCAATAAATAACACAGGTACTGCAACCTCTTCCTTAAGTTTTCAAAACCCTTAGTTTTGTTAAGAAGCACCTTGCTTCTTGCTATCAAGCGTATAAATCTATCTCCACATATAGATATTTCCAGTGACCCGTCAAAACGGCCCCAGACGAAACAGCTTCCTGCTTAACGGTCCCGGTCAAAATGGCCCCAGACAAATTTTTTACATTTTTTAACATAAAATTTACCCTTTTTTCATTTCAAGCTTTTGTCGACCTTTTCACCCTTAAAAAAAGTGGTAAAATTATTTCTTGTAATGGTATTATATTAATTCTTGTAAACAAGCAACCATGACTTGATACCAATTGAGTAAAGGCTATTAAATTCTTTCTTGTGATTATTATTGTTTTTGTGATCTAAACCTGACACTGATTTGGTGAGTAATAATACGAATATAATATTTGATTGTATTTTTTATTATTAGTCACTCTATTAGTCCAGGGCCATTATGTCGGAGCACATTCCTTGGGGTTGTTTTGTCGGTGAACCGATATTTATAGAAAAACTTTATTGTTGATTTAACAGTGGCCAAGGAATTTTGTGTTTTACATCTCTTTTTTCTCAAAAGAATTAAATTTTGTTATTAAGTATGTCAGATATATGTCTTGTTTTTACCTTTTGAATATTTAGAGCTAATGTAAACATTGTCATTGGGATAAAAAAAAATTTGCCACTCAGTACGCTACAAATGTCCTTAAAGGTTTTGTTTAAGTAAGTATAAACTATTAAAACCTTAAAGAAAAATTATTGGCATCATGACTGGATTGGAAAAGTATTCACATTGCTAGTTAAAAAATTGTATGTCCGAAAACTGTTAAAAGCTGTTGACAATGGATGTCAGTGGTTGGAAAATGAAAATGACAGTTGAGTTGAGCCTTCTCGTCCATGATGATGATCCACCAATCATCGTCGGCATCTGCGATTCCTCCAAGGGCAAAGGCCACCTACGAGAGACCTCCAGGAATCTCTATCCTGGGCAAACTTCTCCAGGATCTTCCATTCATGGCCATTTCTCTTGATGACTGCCTCTAAACAACAGCTGTAAACCTGACCAGAATCCAGTCCTTCAGCAACAATTTTCTAAGAAGGATTCTCAGAATTCACTGGCCGGACAAAATCAGCAACCAGGAACTGTGGCAGCGGACAAAACAGAAGCCCATTGAGGAAGAGAGTCTTCAGAAGCGGTGGAGGTGGATTGATCATACACTAAGAAAACCTGCTTTTAATACAAGGCAAGCCCTGAAATGGAACCCACAGGATAAGCGGAAAAGAGGCCGCTCAAGAAACACTTGGCGCCGAGAATTAGAAAATGACAGTGGCACTCATTAAAAGTTTTTAGGGTTTGATACATTTGTAAATGAAGTTTCAGGTATCAAGATTTAGAAAAAGTGATTTCAGTGTTCATAGCTTTCAATGTTGGCCAATAATCTCTCTTTTGGAATGACTTGATGCAGCTCTTTTTAAAAATAATAATAAATTAGACTCCACCATGGCCTGTATCTGGTTCTACTCATCTTTTATAAACAATTTACTACAGAAACATCAACTATAAGAAGAAAAAAAAAATTGTGTGCCCAAATATGAAAGGTCACATTTTCCCCTAGGAGAATTATAAAGCCTTGTAAGCAAAGCCAGGTTATATAGAAGGGGCCAAAGCCAAGGTCCCTCCTTTTTAAGTAAATAATCATGGCATAGATGGAATGTAAAAATCAGTTTGAGAAAGGAAGTTAGTATAAATTATGGCAGAAATGAAAACATACAAGCTCACCTTACTGGGAATTCTTAAAAAGAATGGACTTGAGTGGGCAGTTAACATTGGATTTAAATGAACACATAATACTATGGGCATGAGGAGGAGAATTCTCCACACACACACATAAGAAGTTGTCTTCATCATGTTACTGGTGGGACAAAGGACTTTGATAAGTGAGAATCCCGATGGCCAAGAATTATTAAGCCACATTTCAAACAAAGAAGTAAATATATATAAATTATAAATGAAATGCACCCATCAGCAAAAACATTCACTGATCATCACTGTTTACTTTTACTCCTTTATTTGGCTGACAATGTTTTTAAAATTATTTTCTTTTTAGGAAAGCAAGAATTATTTCTTGCTTTTTTTATTGTCTGTGTTAACAAGACTCAGAATTGTTGCATCTGTACTGAACATTTGACAATTTAATTTCTAATTTCTACTCCTTATATTAGCCTAAGGATTTAATGAAAAATCACTTACTCAAAACATGTAAACAGTTCCTGTTTTGAAAGAATTTGCTTGATATAAGAATACACTAAATATGCAGTATAAATTTTTATAAGTAATAATTGTGATACAATAAATTATAATTCTCTGCAGGCCTTTAACTGAAGAGGAATTACATTTTCGCCGAGAAGAAGCTAGACGAAGACATGCTGAGATTTCTGCTAATCAGTTGAAAGGGCCCATCCAAGAAAATGTTTTTAAAGAAACAACTACTTCAAAAGTTGATACTGTAGCATCTTCACCGGGTAGGTTTGCAAATTTTGTTTTTTAATTATATTATTTAGCTTCAGATAATGTTACTTACAAAATTCAACTGAAGATAATACATGAATTATAGAAGAGATCAATATGAGTTCCTTGAATCTTTTTTAAATTAATTAATTTTTTAAAATATTATTTTTGAAGTCATTTACAATTCTTTCAAAATTAATAAAATTTAAATTGTTATAATTTAGATTCATCTGAAGAAAATGGAGATGATCATGTTTTCATTGCTTTTGCAAGAATATTCAGTGGCACTGTTCGTAGAGGTCAAACACTATTTTTTCTAGGTCCTAAACATAATCCAGGAGAAATTTCAAATGAGGTAATAAGATATTTATTTTATCAGTTTGGTCTCTACGTACATTTAAAATATTAAGCATAAAATTGCTTTATTGGAAGTAGTTCATCGTCTTGTTAGAGTATAATGAAGCTAGTTATATTAGAGTATAATGAAGCTAGTTATATTACTTGAATTTTAAGATTTTGTAACAGTTTTTAAGAAGAAACATTACACTATATTTTTTACAACACAATGTATTCATCTTGTTTTTAGTTGTCCTCAATGTCACCAGAAGCATTTTCAAGCCATTCTGAGTTACTGACAAGATATCCACACATAACTCCTGTTGAGATAAAAGAGCTTTATCTACTCATGGGCAGAGAGCTTGAAGCTCTAGATGAGGTGTCAGCTGGAAATGTCTTTGGGATAGGGGGACTAGAGTCCCAAGTGCTAAAATCTGGGACATTAGCATCAAGAGTTATATGCCCCACCTTTACAGACATGTTTTTTGATGCATCCCCAATTGTAAGGGTTGCTGTGGAGCCTGTCAATGCCTGTGAGATTTATTTTAAATATATTAAACAGCATTTCTGGGGTGTTACTTTTTTCTTTGATCAGTTTAAATTTATTAAGGGTGTTACTTTTTTCTTTGATCAGTTTAAATTTATTAAGTTAACTATCAGTCATATTTACTTTTAGATGCACTTAAGTAATACCCAATTGTTGTGCAAAACAGAGAACAACAAATTTTAAATTAGTATTAAAGATATATTATCTTATCTTATATGTTACAGACGCTCCTTCTGTACAGAAGATTATTGCGTCCTACGTATTTCTATGGTTTGTGTTTAGTCCTGTATTCTTACTAGAGTTTTAAAAGATGATAAAGTGGTGGCTTTCCTGGTTTCTTCAGGCAACCCATTCCACGCCCGAATACCGGACGGAAAGAAAGAAAACTTGTATGTGTTTGTTCTTGCATATGGAATAAGAAAGGTGTTTTTGTCTTTATGTCTATTTGAGGGTTGTATTAGGTTATCTTTGTGTTGTATTTCTAAATTAGAATTAATTGCCTTATGTATAATTACTAATTTACTCTTGGTTCTTCTATCCTCTAGTGTTTCAAGGTTTAATGATTTAACTAATGGTGTTACTCTTGTCAGTTTTGAATATTCTCCAGTAATGAATCTGGCAGCTCTTTTTTGTATTTGTTCTAACTTATCAATATTTTCTTTGGTGGATGGGTCCCATACTGAAGATGCATATTCTAGTATAGGTCTCACCAGGGTGAGATAGCATTTTAGTTTTATATCTTTGTTACATTTGTAAAAGTTTCTTTTTATAAAGCCTAAGGTTTTGTTTGATTTTTTAATAACTTCATTGACATGGGGATTCCAAGATAGTTTCTCATTTATTATGACTCCTAAGTATTTCGCATCTTTAGTTTGGGTTAGTTCTTTTCCATGAATGAAATATTTTGAATTTATTTGTTTCTTTTTCTTTGTTACTCTTAGCAGTTGACATTTTTCTGGGTGGAAGGACATACTCCAGTTAGTTTCCCATTTTATTAATTCATCTAAGTCTTTTTGTAAAATTTTGCTATCTTGTTCTGACTTGATTGTTCTATAGATTATACAATCATCAGCAAATAACCTAACTTTAGTTCCTGTTGAGATATTGTTGGGTAAGTCATTTATATAAATTAAAAATAGTAAGGGACCTAGGACAGTTCCTTGTGGAACTCCTGAGTTAACCTTTATTGGTGTAGATTTAGAACCATTAATTATTACAGTTTGCTCCCTACCCAATAGGAAATCTTGGATCCAGTGATGTAAGGGACCTGAGATTCCAAAGTATTTAAGTTTTTTGAGTAAACTAAGGTGGTGAACTTTGTCGAATGCTTTTGAGAAGTCTAGTAATATTGTATCTATTTGATCATTATTATCTAAGCCTTTTGATAGATCATCTATTAGGCCTATCAATTGTGTTTCACATGATCTGTTCTTTCTAAAGCCATGTTGGTGTGGGCATAGGGCATTATATTTGTCAAGGTGGTTAACTATTCTGCTATATATTATGTGTTCCAGTAATTTACATGTGATACTAGTAAGTGATACAGGTCTGTAATTACCAGGGTCTGACTTATCACCTTTCTTAAAGAGCGGCGTTACATAGGCTAATTTCCAATCCTCGGGCACTTTACCCTGGTTTAGAGAGGCCTGAAAAAGAACTACAAGGATTGGGGACAGTTCATTGCTTAATTCTTTTAATAACCTGGCAGGTAATTCATCTGGGCCAGTAGCTTTGTTTATTTTTAAGTTTTTTAGGAGTGAATGTATACCTATCTCATCTACAGTTATGTTACCTATTTCTTCCAATTTATTTAAATTTATTGAAATTTCCTTGTCGCCTGAGGCAGAAAATGATGATGCAAAATATTTGTTAAGGATATTAGCTTTATTTTCATTATCACTATAGGTTTTATTATTTGAGTCTTTTAGTGTGGCTATACCTGAAGGCTCCATTTTTTTGGATTTGATAAAGGACCATAAGTTTTTATTGTTATCTTTAGTTATCACACTGTTTATATAATTATTTTGGAGGTTACGGCTAAGTTTCTGTGTGAGGTGTTTAATTTTTAAGTATTTTTTGTGTATCCTTTCTAAATTGGTAGCCTTAAATTTCTTAAATAAATTCTCCTTTAGTTTGCAATACTTTTTAAGTTTAAAATTGAACCAGCATTTATTAATTCTATTTGAAGTTGTTTTTGTTGGAACATTCTGATCCATTATGGTTTTTAGATTTGTTTTTATTTCCTTCCATATTTCTTCTACAGGGCTAACTATGCTGAATTTACTTAGGAAATTTTGTTGGAAATTAGAAGCTGATTGGTGTAATTTTATTAAGTTGCATTTATTCCAAAGATATATTGTTCTTCTAGGCATCTTATTTATTTTAGTTTTTATTGTGTTGGTTACCCTGACAATATCATGGTCAGACAGCCCAGGAATTATTGTGCAGTCTACTACTAATCCTGGTCTGTTTGTTAGGAATAAATCTAGTATTTTGTTTTTCCTAGTTGCTTTTTTTACTATCTGTTCTAGGTTCATGTTGTTTATTGTGTCTAAGAAATGTTCATTAATTTCTTTATTATTTTGGTGGCTATCGATTGTATATTTTTTCCAATTTATATCTGGAAGATTTAAGTCCCCCATAGTCCAAATTACAGCATTTTTATAATTGTTTTTAATGTAAATTAATTGACTGCAGAGATTCCTCATGTATTCTATGTTTGTATTTGGTGGCCTATATAGACTGCCTACAATAAAGGGTGATGAGTTTGGTGTAACTATTTTGCAGAAAACAGATTCTATATTGGAGTTTGGTTGTGTGTTAATTTCTTCAGCTGAACGTAACTCATTTTTGTCCTGCTAGGTGACATGAATCGTCTTGTGAAGGGCTTGAAGTTGTTGAACCAGGCAGACCCTTGTGTTGAAGTGAGAATTCAAGAAACAGGCGAGCATGTTATTGTCGCTGCAGGAGAAGTTCATCTTCAACGCTGTATTGATGATCTTAAAGAGAGGTGTTTATTTCTTTTTTCTTTAAGATGATACATTATCCTCCTGACTTCATTACATGTAAAAAGACACTCAATTCGACAGATTATTTTTTAAAAAGTTAACTCAATAAAAGATAACAGTTAGAAGTTATATGTTGTGAGTGACCAAAAAGACCTGCTGATCCCATGTAGATGTTATTTTAATCAACTGAGCTTGATGAGTTTTGTTCATGCTTTTCCAAATAGTTTTTCATATTAAACTTTTTTCTGAAAAATTGTCCAATAGTTAACTGAAAATGTTAATCCATGCGTCTTTTAATATGACAATAATGCTGCGGGTTATTAGTTAAACAAAGTTCTATGTGTAGCCGAGTGGTTGGCTATAGTTAAATTGTTACAAATCGAATCTGTCTTAGGTGTAATTTCAACACGCACTAACTTGACAGCTTATTGAATTAATAAATAACACATAGGCAGCGAGGACTATAGTTGTAGATGATCTTTATTTGGAGAACCACGTTAGCACAGTTACTACTAAATGGTTAAGTAAATGAATACTACAGAAAGCACAGTGTACAGTTGTGCTACGCAGCCTATACCCTACTCTACCACTATGTTCTATCCTGACCAGTCGCTGGGGCACTCTTCTAAACAAGCGCTGGGGACACTCTCCTAACCAAGCACTGGGGACACTCACTGTCACCCACAGTCCTCCCCCTTATATTGGTAGCCGGAGGAATGTGGGTGACATTTGAGATGATCCTACGACTCAAGTCATAAAAACTTGTTGCATTCATATTTTTCCCTGGACATACTAAAAAACTGCGGGTGTGACCCAGGTCTCTTGTCCAGTCTGGCTGCACTTAAACTGCCACCCATTTACCACTGCCCAATGACTGCCGGACACTGGCCCAAATAGCTGGTACTAAAAACTGATTTTTTGTTCAGCGCTAGGGCAAAAGGCCATTATCGCATTCCAATGCTCTAGCCTCCTCTGGGCCAGGTGAGGGGCTGCAATGTGGTATGACAGGATGGGGGTAGGTGAGGGGATGGGGGGAGACGGGGTAGTGCGCTGTTTCTGTGGACATGGTCACCTATTGATGATGATTTTGACAATACTTATTAAAAAAATTTTAATGGGAAACTCAAACTAAATATTGTTTTAAAAATTTTTTAAAAAGAATCAATGTGAGTCTCAGTAAATACTTAATAAAAATTTAAAACTCTTAGAATGTTTGACAATGATATAAATGCAAGTTTAAAAAAAAATCCTGGTTCTAATCAAATCACAAAATTTTACAGCTATGCTTAAAAGTGATTAAACTTGAATATTTTTTTTCAAAATGTTTTATTGTACCTAGATATGGCAAAGTAGATGTGAATGTGTCTAAACCAATAGTTCCATTTCGGGAGACAATAGTTCTTCCTCCCAAAGTTGACATGGTGAATGAAAGTATAGAAAATGAAGATAATGGTGAGGAAGATAGCAAGCGAGTAATTCAAGTAAGTTTAAAATTTTAAGTCTTCTTCTTCTTCTTCTTCGTTCTCAATATTGAGTTTTGCATGCCACGAGTTTTGCGCCAATTGGCCCGTGGTCTCGACTTCAGCCTGCTGTATTTTCTGGATTTGCTTCCATAGCCTTTGGTCAGCCAAGACCATCTGCAAGGCAGCAGTTGTTTTTTGGCAAGTGATGCAGCGTTTACATGCCACGGCTAGGGGTTCCACGCATTACCCCGCCGCTTTTCACCCATTTGGAGCTGGGTGGGACTCGGGGACGCCCTAGGCCCCGGGAACGAGTCCTTGGCTTCCCATGGAATCGAACTCGTGACCATCGGAACGACAGTCGAGCGCGCTTGCCACTCGACCACCGCAGCCCCCAAAATTTTAAGTAAATTTGGAAAAAAATGGAAACAAAACTGACACTCATTAGTCATTAGGTTTATCTAAGAAATAGGTGAAAATTGATATTTTTCAATTTCCATAGTAAATAAATAACAGTAATAGGTAGCGATAATCCTTTGAATAAAGCTTTTCCAGTAAACCATTACTTCTTTAGGAAGTTTCAAAAAATAAAAAGGAAACACAAGTTTTTTTAGACTCTGGTTATTAAACTATCATTATGACCAATTTCAGATAAATATGTATTGTCTCATTTGATTTTATCATTAAATATAATCTAAAATTTGAATAAAATACAGGCTTCCACTGTTGATCGGCAAAGTCATTTCCTTTTGAGAGCAACCCCGCTACCTGGTAATGTTGCAGATATTTTGTTACAGCATCAGCAGAGTTTGAAGGCTCTTGACTCTCTGATATCAGCAAATTCAACTGGACGTTCAGAGGTGCAGGTACTTAATTACTTATCTTATCCAAACATTTTTTAAAAAGTAAGGATGTATTTTGGGTAACTGGTATATTTTAGTTATTTTCTTAAGAGTCAACGTTGTCAAACTGTTAACTATTAAAATTATGTAAAATATTTAACAAAAATGGATGCTGTGCAACTTTGCAATCAAAATTTTTTACTTTGCAAATGGACCAATGAAATTTAGACAGAATATTGTATGAAATTTAGATGGAACATTGTATACAAGCTTCTTTTCAACTTATCTATAAACAAATATTTTAAAGTGTTTAAGCAGATCAGTAAATTCTGAAAATAAAATAAAATTTTAATTGAATCTTCCCCATGTGTCAGTCAGGGTATTCTATTACAGAAACTGCCAAGGAGACTATTTTAAACATCAAACTTCAGCTCAAACATGAATTTGAAAAAGCAGGTCCAGAATGGGATGGAGCAGAAAATAAAATTTGGTGTTTTGGGCCAAGGCGTTGTGGGCCAAATATGCTTCTAAACAATGTGAAAAATTATAACAGACCATCTGTTTGGCATGCAGTAGAACCTCAACTACAAGGTACCTGCAGACTAGCTGAATTTGACAACAGTGTGGTTGTTGGATTTCAAATGGCTACTTTAGCTGGCCCATTGTGTGAGGAACCTATGCATGGAGTTTGTATAATTGTTGAGGATTGGTGGTATGGTGACAAGTTAAAATCTTTTACTCCATTGACAGTTAGTAACAGGAATATCAATGAAAATGCTAAAGGATCCGATAATTTACAAAAAGGAAGTCTAGACACTTTGGATGTTTGCTCTAATTTTAAATCACAAGTCTCCATATCTGAAGATAAATCAGCTTTATCTGTTGATGGGGACTCTTCAAGATTTTCACTTCATGGTTCTGAGAATATTCAAAAACAGACTAATGTATATGGACCTCTTTCTGGCCTTATAATTTCCACAGTGAAAGAGGGCTGTCGAAGAGCATTTCAAACACAACCACAACGATTAATGGCAGCTATGTATAGATGTGAAATTCAAGCAAATATGGATGTGCTGGGTAAGTCTTTTCTTAAGAAACCTACTGAAAAGCATTTGTAGACTAAAAGAAATAACTCTTAAATTTAGTTATAAAACTCTGTTACAAGTTTATCAATTAAAATAATTCAAATTTTAAATCCAGGAAAAAGCCTTTTCATTTTACTGAAACTCATTTCAGGAAAACTTCATGGAGTTTTATCTAAACGCCATGGCCAAGTATTGTCTGATGAAATGCTTGAAGGCACTGCCATGTTTAATATTACTGCTGTCATTCCTGTTATTGAGAGCTTTGGATTTGCTGAAGATATGCGTAAAAAAACAAGTGGACTTGCTAGTCCTCAACTAAAATTTTCACACTGGGAGGTAAGCTAATACATTTTTCAAGACTTCACTTCAACCTGGTTGCATCTGAATTTTAAGCTGATAGATTCATAAATGAGTTGTTTTTTTTTTAAATTAGCAATTGTTAAATGGAAATAAACAATTAATAACTGCTAAGTTTGTGCAGCCCAGTGTAATTTAACTGCACTCTGAATTTTACTGGTCTTCATTTCCACAGATAATACCTGTAGATCCTTTCTGGGTACCAACTACGGAGGAAGAATATTTGCATTTTGGAGAAAAAGCTGATGCACAAAACAGAGCAATGGTGTACATGAACAAGGTGCGCAAGCGTAAAGGTCTCCCGACCAATGAAAAGATAGTCGAGTTTGCAGAAAAACAAAGGACTTTAACAAAAAATAAGTGAATGTGGATTCATGTTTAAAGAAAATTTAAAACTGCCGCAGAAATTCAGACAAAAAAATTCCTGAATTGATTTCAACTTAGAAACTATCTAAATAAATAAAAAGTGCTAAAAATTGTGCCATTTTGCATAGTCATCAGGAATAAATTTACATAGAACTACTGGCTTACTTTAAGTAAAGACATCATGCACAAACAATAAAAATATTTTGAACTATTACTGTATTACTACTATTTTGAATATGTCATGTCCGACCTCTTGAGTCTTAATTTGTGGAAATAACAAGCATTTTTATGAAGATAATCCCTACAAAATATTTCATTCTAATTTCACAGTATTCCAGAAATTTAATTTTAATAATATTAACTCATAATGTGCCATTAGGTTTTTGGAAAACTTTCGCCTCAGTCCCTTAAGAATTTTCTGAATTGTGATCAGCTGGTTATAAAATTAAGAAAATTGTGTAAAATTCATTTATATTATTATTGTCATACTGACATCATCTTTTAGGATAAGAATAGCTATTTTATGTATCCAAAAGACCATATTGATTTTAAAACTATTTTTACCTGTAGTTTACTGTTTATTACTATTAATTTAGTAATAAAGTATAGCAAAATCATATCTTCAAGAAAAACAAACTAAAGACTTCCAAAAAAACTTCGCAAATCGAGCGACAACATTAGCGAGGGAAACGGCCGCAATTGCCGGAAATCGAATACATCTTCTTTCATGCACTGAAGAGTTTTTATTTTCTGTAATTTCATATCTAAAGAGAGTTCTATCGAGGCGCTCTTTACTGTGCTTTGGTAATAAAGGCATTGCCAGCATTATCACGCTTTAACCAGTGGTGGGAGGGCAAGGAGAATTTCAGGGGGCGGCGAAAATTTTACTAAACTAAAAACAGATTGTTGGGTAAATGCTAGGGCTGTTAACGATTAATTTAAATTTAATTGTTAACTTTTGAAAAATTAACGATTAATTAATCCTTAATTTCGATTAAAGCCAAAAATTTTAATATATGATGTCATAAGTAACACTTATTTAACGTTCTGATAAAACTCTAAATAACACTGGAATGTCTTCTTTATATATCAACTTTTCACCAACTTCGCAAAAGTGTGTTGACATTAATTGGTTCAAATGATGAGCGGGTCTAATTGACAATATAACCAGCAGAACTGAACAATCATTGACATGGAACTGATGTAACTGGTATGCTCAAAACGGTCTTGGCAAGGAATGACATTATCAGATATTGGTGTTCATTAACTTCCCACCATTGTACTGGATTAATGGATTCAAGAACGTTCATCTCCATTTTGTAACGCAGTAATTCATCAGAAGAGCTGTTGTCATTTCTGTCTCTAAGTCAAACGCCATTACTGCCATTAGCTTCATACGCTTTTCATTTGGTTTGATAAGTAGGCAAACTTTATCAACATTTTGAACATTCCCGTCAGTCAATATTTTAAAACCAAAATGTACATGTCATCTTCAGGAAATTCATTATTTATCAGGCGCTATTTTTAAAAATTGTTTATATATACTTTTTTTTTACTTCCAATTATTTGTAAGTGATGTGTCAATTAATCGTTAAAAATAATTTAATCTTTAAACATTTTTAAGTATTACTCGAGAAATTAATCATTAATTTCCGCAGCCCAAGAAATAATAATTATGAGCCTACTAATTTAGTCAATTTTCCAAATCATCGAACAAGACAAACAGAAGAAACAATATAAACAGATATGTTTTCAAAATAGTGACGTATATTTATTTCAATAGTATATTTTTTTATCTAAGAAAGAAACTTAGTTTATGCGAATTTGTATAGAGCCCTGAGCCTTATTTAAATTCCTTTCTACGTGAACCTAAACGATTTATCGTTGATTCAAAGTCAAA
>MUZC01000077.1:66129-96892 GCA_002072015.1 Radix auricularia | reverse complement strand
ATGTCGTAGCACTAGTTTCCTGACTAGCGCTACGACATGTCGTAACGCTAGCAACATCCGACCGGGTCGTCTGCCGCTACGACAAAATTGTCGTAGCGCTAGCCACATCCTAAATAGTATTAATACTTATTAATAAATAAGATTATCGGCTATGTCTATTACTCTGACCGCAGCGTCGCGTCTCTTCCCGTTGCCGCTATGAATCATGAAGGATAGTTGCTATAACTATTTACTATTTTAATTTTAGGGTTTGGGTTAGGTATAGCTTTAGAATTTTCGGAAAATTCACGGGGCTCACACTACTTTTCGGGGCCGGTCACGTGCCATAGCAACAAGATGGCCGCCGGTAATGGCGGTGCGGTCGGAGTACTAGACGTTTACCAGATTATATATAGTCTATAGTCTATATTCTCACTATAGTACATTGTACATCTCACGCTAAATGAAAATGCAACAAGCCTTTACACTTTACAGTACTTTACTAAGTTAAACTAAGTTAGTACTAAGCTTTACTTTACTCATTAATTACTCTGTTTTTAATTTTTATTTTGTTTGTAAACTTTTGATTTTCATTTTCAGATAGTGATTTTATTAAGTTTAAGTTAAGGCTAAGCAACTAAGCAGTGTATGACTCAGTATGAGTATGGTCCATGGTAATTTGTGCAAGTACAGGTACAAGATTAGCTTTAGACTTTAGAGTTAGAGAATTGACACTGACAGACTTACTTACTTACTTAATGAGTTCGACTCAATGTCTGTATTTGTATAGTATTGTGATTGTGAGAAACAAATTTGAAAAAACGTTTCAATAAAAAATCTATTAATCTATAATCATAATAATTAATAAATTAATACTTACTTATATAATTCATAAAAAAATAATTTCCCACTCATGGAAGCATGAAACTTTGGAATTTTTTTGAGTACACACTCCCAACAAAAATTGGCAAAAAATAATGTTAAAACTTCCTCTCATTGGGGGCCCAAATATATATTTTTTTAATATTAAAAACCAACTCATCACTAATTCTCCAATTTTCTGTGTAGGTAGGAGCATAAAATTTTGGAAAGTTGTTGGGTAAGCTCTCACAAGGAAAACTGGCGAAAAGAATTTTTAAAATATCGCTCATGTGGGGCCGGAGGCCCAAAAACTTTTTTCCGTGGTGGAGCTAGAAATTTGTAGGGGTTTGAGGACCCGGGGGGCAGTACCTCTTTGTGGGCACATAATTTTAAGGCCCCCCTCAAGTGGGGCTCAGGGGAACTTTCGAATTTAGTTTCCCCCTCCCATAGGTACGCCATTACCCCCCTACCCCCCTAGGTGCGTGACGTCATTTAATGACGACCCTCTAGTCTTTTATTGTTACTAAATATTTGAATGTTTGTTAGTGTGTTCTATTTACAAGTTTGTTTAGGAAATACATTCATCACTCCAATGCCAGACGAGGAAAAAAAATGATGTTTTTATCCTAACAATTATTATATTCAAGTATTTTATTACATTGTTGATGTGTTGTATATCAAAGTTAGAGTTTTCTCCTTTTTATTCTATAGTCGTTTTTTACTAGGTTTTGTGATTTATCTGATGGTATTAGTCTTGTCCATTGGGAAGATTCATCAGTAATGAATATTGCAGCTGTAAAAAAATATTGTTCTAGTTTATCTATGTTTTCTTTGGCAGAATGCCCCAACACCGAAGTTGATGCATATTCTAATATAGGTCTCACTTTCTTTTTTTCAAAGGTCAAAATAACTTATGTGAATGTTATTGCATTCGTTCAAATCAGTGTGTCCAACAACAAAAAATTTGTATGTAAATGAGTTCAAAAAAAAGAATGAATCATTAAATGTAGGTCATTAGGGGGCCGTGGTGGTCGAGTGGCAAGCACGCTCGACTGGCGCTCCGATGGTCACGGGTTCAAATCCATGGGAAGCCAGGGACCTGCTCCCAGGGCCTAGGGCGTCCCCGAGTTCCACCCAGCTCCAAATGGGTGAAAAGCGGCGGGGTAATGCATGGAAACCTTAGCCGTGGCATGTGAACGCTACATCACTTGCCAAAACACAACTGCTGCCTTGCAGATGGTCTTGGCTGACCAAAGGCTATGGAAGCAAATCCAGAAAATACAGCAGGCTGAAGTCGGAGACCACGGGCAAATTGGTGCAAAACTCGTGGCACGCAAAACTCAATATTCAATATTGAGAACAAAGAAGAAGAAGAAGAGGTCATTAGAATCAGGGCTTTTTTGTGCCGGTATGCACCAGTACGGGGTACCGGCACCTTTTTCAATGTGGGGAAAAAATTGTTACTTTTCTTGTATTTTAAAGTTTATTATTAATTTATTATATTATTAATTAAAATTGAATTATTTTACTTACTGAGTACCGGCACCTATTTTTTTTACAAAAAAGGCACTGATTAGTACTATTTATTTTTCACAAAATAAAATAATATAAAAGCCCACTGCTCTCTCTGCCTGTATTAATGATAATAATAATCATTTCATAAGTATATAGCGCAGTACCCCAGCAAGCAACTGGGCTCGCAGCGCTTTATATAAAAATAGTAACACACATCAATTCATTCGATGTAAAACATGCATATACAATGTATAATGAAATTACGGTGCATATAAGCTATGTTTATTATCTAAAGAAATGTTTTGTTGTGTTTAATTATTTTTGAAAGGAAAGTTTGAAGAGATGTCTTGTTAGTGCAATCTTGAAGGTAGTGACAGACAATGTTCCCTCTAAGGTTAATTGGGCCATGTGCAAAGTTTAAAAAAAACGTGTGCAAAGTTGCCCAGCAACCATTTTGTGTGCAATACATTAAAAAATTTGCTGCAATGTAATTCCAAACTGCTGCGCAGTGCTGGTAAGATATCTGCACAGCCACAAATGTTTCCTTTAAGCTGCGCGGCAGCGCAGATGTTTTACTGTCGCCGCGCAGCAATTATGAATTACCACACCGAAAATTTTGTAAAATATTGAACAAAAAATAGATGCTGTTCAACTTTGCACATGAGTTTTTTCACTTTGCACACAGACCAACGAACATTAGAGGGGACATTGGCGACCACGCAGCTTAAAGGGAACATTGGAGACGAATGTAGCTGATCTGATGGATGGTAGAAGTGAGTGGTGAAGTTATTAGTAGAAATAATACAACCCAGATTCCTAGTTGATGTTGTGAACCGTATATCAGAGCTAGCTCTCTGAATAGAAGTCGGAAGAGACAAAATACTGTGTGATTAATTATTAAAAAAGAGGAGTGATTAGGCCCTGTCATCATTCAGGTTCAGCTTTCTGAAAGTCATCCAAGACTTGATCTGACTAAGAAGCTAAATGGGGTTTTCTGCGCCCTTGGCTAATTCACTTTTGAAACCCTTGAGAAATAGGGAAAATACTAAATTATACAGAAAATTTTTATTATTGAAGGTTAATTTCTTGGCGCTCCTGGCAACTGCCCGATGCCAAGTCATTGTTACGCCTCTGACCTCACCATTGCACAGAAGAATTATTTATGTATCCATTCTTTGTTAAACTCACAGGATTTACTAAACAGTTGTTTCTAATTCTGATAGACCATTTTCATTTTTTATAAAGTAAATGGAAGTCTGACTAATTTTTTATAAAACATTTTCATTAATTTGGCATTTCATGAAAATATTTTGTTGACCAACACTGTCACTGACAAGACTAGCTATCCTATACCAAGACTTACTTTTTGGTGTTAATAACAAGGCTAACACTCAAACTCAAAGCAAGGTCAAATTTAAAATCCCTCATGTAAGTATAATCCTTTTCAAAATATTCTTTAGTATGATAGTTATTATTTGTTGACTAAGATTGTTTTTCTCTTACAGGATTTTCCTTGAAACTGGACAATGTGTAGAATTAAATTAGCACCTGTAATAAGTGGGATTTAGTCACATCTGATCTGAACTAGAAAGCGACATGAAAAAGCTCATATAAACACAGCATAGGTCCATTTGTCATGGTAAGTGGCTGAGGATCTCTTTAAAAATGTTATAACCTATAGTACTGATTTCTTTCAATTACTTCAAGGTTTCTAATCATCATCATTATCATCAGTGGCGCTACAGCCCATGTAGGGCCCTGGCCTGCTCCACCACATCCTTCCATTTGGATCGATTGATGGCTTTCCTTCTCCATGCCTGAACCCCCAGCTGGTGTAGGTCCATTTCCACATCATCGATCCACCTCAGTCTTGGGTGACCAGTGAGTCGCCTGCCTCCTGGTTTCTGTCTGTAAATAATTTTTGGTGCTCTACTTTCTGCCATCCTTTCAACATGCCCTGTCCAGCGTAGTCTTCCTTTTTTAATATTTGAACAGATGGTATAATTCTTGGTTTGTACGAACTCTCCAGATATCATTTTCTATTAGGTACCACAAACTGAAATTTCAAAATGGGCCCACAGGTTTTTTCAATTGTTTTATTTTAAAGTATTCACAATTCTAAGACCGGGGACACCAATTTTGTTCATATATCTTCACAAATGAAAAGTTATGAACATTTCAATTTCATTTTTTTTCGTTTTTTTCACAACCCTAAAAAGTGCCATTTTTAAAGGCTATATCTGAAAAATTATATTACTTAAACCCACTTAGTCACTTTCATTTCAACCATATGTACATAGAAAATACACTCAATTTTTTTCATGGATATAAAATACCTCAATCCTCAAAATTTATTTACATGAAAATGGCTTTGCATCGTTTTTTGAAAAAATCAAAAATTGAGGCAAAATCATGAATTTGTAACTTTTTTAAAATATGCAAAAAATCAGCCATTTAACTCAGAAGACAGATATTGATATCAAAATTTAGGTTAGCTAAAGATTAATTAAATGAAATAGATTAGCACTTATAAACTAAATATCAACGATATATGTCAGGTTTGAAATGTGCAAGGGTTCTCAAAAAGGTCATTTTAAAAAATTTGTTAAAAAAACATTTGTCCCACCGTTGAAATATTTCCATTAAAATAAAGATAAACCATGGCTTTCAACTATGCACAAAGTTAATTAGCCCATTCCAATTATATGTAAGATATAATCATGTTGGAAAAGTGCAATGGTTCATATGGACTTAATGTAGCAAAAAAAACTTGTACTATAACGAAAGTAAGTACAGTAGAAGTCCGATAATCTGGCACGTTCTGGACTGGCTCGGTGCCGCACTACCGAAAATTCCGGTCTATCGGGCGGCGCCCCTTCTTTTTAGTGTAGGCTTTGCCTTAAAACAAAGGTACTTTGTTTTTTTAACTACACAATTACATAATCGTAATTATAAGAACAATTAGGTTAATAATTAAATTACAGATACAGTATGCAAATACAACAAAGTTTATTTTACATTTCATATAATGTATGTACACGTACTGTAAAACATACGAAAGTCACTTTGTTTATAAACAGTTTCAAAAGTTACGTATGTCACCACAGATGTACTGTATTAAAGTAGGGAGTACTGAGACACAGTTTACTGCGATGTGAAAGGACACAAAACAAAAACGCAGAAAAAAATGGCGATCACGCTTCGTGATTCATTAACTTTAATGCACTGCATCTGTATTACTGTATTTGTTGTGACAGCTGAGAATAGCCGGCCGCTAATTGTTTCCGAACAATACCTATCGCTTCTGGATGATCCCGAACTACCCCGAAAACTCCCGAACAGCTCTAAAGCGTTTTTATTTGCTTTAAAGACACACTTTTGGAGAAAACCAACATTTTAAAAATTTATCGAAGCGATGCCGGACTATCGGGCATTCCGGACTAATGGACTTCTACTGTAGTTACAAATGTTTTTGCAACCACAATAATAAGAAAATGTTATTAATATACATAATATATGAGCTGAATATACATCTTACAACAAGTATATTTAATATAACATACCTTTAAATTTCACAAGCACACTGTATATGTTAAAAATGCATAATTTCCAAACATTTAAAATTGTTTTAATCATACCAAAATATCTACACACTATTGGCTTGTAGATGAGTAGTCAAAAAAAACCTTGAATGTCTACATCAAATTTCAAATTCAAATGTGAATACTTTGAAACTAACTGGTGGGGTGTAAATGTTTTGTATATTACTCTATTTATTCATTTATTCCAAAGGATGTTAGGGTAGGACTAATTGAATCAAAACCCAAAATTTTATCCAATAAATGTTCATCGTCCACTGATGAAATTGAATTCAAACTGTCCATAACCTTTTCCACTTGATTCAAATTGAAAAGTTGCCACCTGGTTTAATCGGTGAGAACCAGGTTTCAAGCTGAAAATGGCAATTTATTAGAGTTTAATTTTAAATTTTCAATTTACTAGGAGTAGAGAACAACATAATTTTTATTTTTAAAAATAAACATTAATTATAATAAAGTCATTAAAATAATTAATGTCATTAGTATTAGTTTTAAAGTTACCTCATCCCATGACTTAATATGTTCCTCTTTTTAACCATAGAGTTGCAGGAGTAGTTTGTTTTTCATAACAAGAGTGGGCAGTGATGGTCTTCTACTTCTACCATTTCCTCTAGCCAGAAAAGTC
This sequence comes from Radix auricularia, assembly GCA_002072015.1. Taxonomy (NCBI): domain Eukaryota; kingdom Metazoa; phylum Mollusca; class Gastropoda; family Lymnaeidae; genus Radix; species Radix auricularia. Next base: position 90,313 of record MUZC01000077.1, on the reverse strand, counting down.
CTCTATAGAGCACCATCATCTAACAAAATTGAACACATATTATTTCACAGTACATAAATCATATATTATAGAAATTATTCTAACTTAACGTTGAAATTCTTATATTTCTTCATAAGTGATTTATATCTGAAACAACAACATCCCTAACATTTTGACTTTTTCTTAATCATTGTTTACATTGGCAACCAAAGTTATGATCACGTGACCTTTAATATAAATGACAATTTAGGACTAATAATATCATTTTATTACTATGAAACAAATTAATTATTACTCTTAAAAGTATTATATCTCAGGGGAAATACATCAGTTTTATAGCAACAGTCAGAAAAAAAATAGATTTCACTTCAAAGTAGGAGTGGTGGTTTACTTTAGTAACGAACCTTAAAAGTGAACGTTACTGTACAATGAATCGTAAAACTAAATTGTGAAAACTATTCATTTGCCAATAAATAAATAATTAATAAACATTTTGAACTAAAGATATTTAAAAAAAATAATATTACTTACCGACTAAGCCTTTGAGATCGACTAATGTCAATTTGTTTGTTCCTGCTTAAGCGCTAGCATCAAGGGACTCAGCCATTTCCTTGCACTGGCGAAACGTTCTTCAAAACGAAAATATATATAGATTGCTCAGGTATCGTTTCGCCAAAATGCGTGATATTAATAAATGAAAAGTTGTTTGCTTATTTGTGTTGGAATATGAGCAAGCTTTTCAGAAAAGTTAATTAACTAGTCAATTTATGTTAAAAACATATAATTCTATAGAATTTTTGTGGAGTTTTTATACTTTTTTACATTTTAAATACTATTTTAAAATGTTGTTTTATACGGAACTCAAGATTATCCAATTCTGCATACGATTCTTTACTTGTTAACGCAATTGTATGTATCCCGGGCTACGACAAAGGCGTTTTATGGAAGAGGGTAAAAAACCATCGCTCGGCTGATGCTCAAATTATGGTGATTGTTTTCCAGCGACAAATTTCATATTTTAAATTTGGTCAACATCAAAGACACTAACTTATAATTAAAGGGCTTAAAATAAACTTTTAAATGGTACAATTTTAATTTGCGTACCATCTTTTTTTATGATAGAAAAAAGTGAGTGAAAAGTTGCTAATTTGTAGCTTTAGGGCAAAAAAACGCAATTTTCCGTCAGTTTGTGGTACCTATTTCTATCACAGGGCCATATATCTTCCGGAGGATTTTCCTCTCCCAGGTGTTGAGCAGGTTCTCTGGCTTTCTGGTCAGTGTCCAAGTCTCACTAGCATACTTTATTACCAGCCTTATAATAGTGGTGTAATAAAAAGGTTTCTAAAGCTCCTGGAGATCTCCTTAAATTTGAAACAAATAAAAAGTGTTATGAAAATTTACAAGAAGAATATTTTGATTTTTTTACTTAAGGTTAGGTGAAAAAATTCGTGTTTTGCTTTCTTTTTTATCTCAACTAAACAAAGATCTCATTTTTTAAAAAATTTACTAATTGACTATTAATCTTCAAATTTTGTAAATGTCCTTGAATTTTATGTATGCTCCTGGGAAAAACTAACAGAATTAGATAATACATTTGATGCAGGAGCCCTGTGTCTTCTTATTTAATGCTCAGTTATATGTAATTTAATATGGTAAGGTCTGCAAAGCATCCATTTTACATTTTAGATTGTCCTACTTACAGTTAGGTTATTTGTTTAAATATAAGAGATTAATTATATGTGTTACTATTTTTATATAAAGAGCTGTGAGCCCAGTTGTTTGATAATGAGACATCAGGGAGACATTTATTTTTTATAGAGGAGACCAGCAACAAGAAAAGAAATGTATAACCACTCTATTCATAAATTATTTTGAAGAAAAAAACTAAGAGCCAGTGTTTTTTTATTCTGTCTCTGAAGAATTTGATGCCGCATGTAGATTTCCTTGGTTTGAATTGTATCTGAGTGCATCACACTTGCGAATATTTGAAAGGGTAAATAATTTAGTACAGGTAATGAAAGCCCTTAATTCTGAATTTTAGAAATTTACTTTTATTTCATTGTTGGACATTTGCCATTCCCAAAAATGGTCCTGGAAATGGATTGCTCAGGTATCTTGGTATCTCGATTCAAAATATCAATATTTAATTTCTAGGAAACATGACTTACTACTTGTTATACTTTACTGGGTATATTTAATAGTTTGCTAAGTCTTTTACTTATCTTATCTTAGATATACAGACGCTCCTTCTATGCAGAAGATAATTGCGTCCACAGACCATGAGAGATGATCTGTTGGCAAGTGATGCAGCGGTCACATGCCACGGCTATAGGGGTTCCACGCATTACCCCAGCCGCCTAACTATTGTCTAGTTAGGTACCCATTCGGAGCTGGGTGACTCGGGGACTCCTCAGGCCCGAGAACAAATCCTCACCTTCGTGTGGATTCGAACTCGTGACCATCAGTATGACAGTCGAGAGCGCTACCTCTCGACCACCACGTCACCACTACTTAAGCTAGAATCATCTTTAAAATTTGGAATTATAAAAATAGAAAATCTATTTAATCACATTTTCGACTCTATTTTAAGTGATGGCTTCTAAGTGGTTTCTGTTTCTGTAAGCACTTTATTTTTTGTTCATGTTAAAACTTGATGTCTGCTAAAGAAATAATTGGATTTAGAATGAGTAAATGTTGTTAAGTTTTAATTATTAATTCACTTTTTAAGGACAAAAAGTGTTTAGACATAAGCATTTAAACTTTTGTGGAAGTCAGGTATTTGTATGCAATTTATCTAAAAGGTTAACTTAACAATACTTCAAATTCTCCTCTTTATTTGTAAATGGAATATCACATATCTCTTTATGTCATTTTGGATACTACATTGAATTTGAAGTTTGAAGGTAAGTTTGTATTTTCTTTTATTTTGTTGTTATAGAAATGCATTTCTATTTATTTATATTTTTTATAACAGGCCACAGTTACACCAGAATTTCCAGTAAATAAGGATCAGAATCAATCACCTTCAGAGTCTTCAAGAATCAGTATGTTAGGTCTTAATTTTACTTAACAGATCCTATTTCATACAGACATTTTATTGCATTTATTATATATAACTTTATTACATTACGAAGGATGGATGCCCTAAAGGTCCCACAATCTAAATGATAAGCTTAACTTCACTCTCTGTTAGAATAAACTAGTCATGGAAAAGTTTTATCACTGAACACATTATTAAAATTTGTTTGTTGTTAGATTTAAATTTAAGCATAGTAATCTCATTCCTTTTTGTATCTAAAAGTATTTTGCTCTTCATGTTTGAATTTTAAAACCTGTGTAGCTCTTAGATGTTAATATTTTTTCTATTGAAAAACTTACTTTTGCATTGTAAATTATGTTTTCAATGTTTTGATGCCCTAAACTTTTGGTAGATAAAGTAAAGTTAGCAATAAGATTCTCTGAAATGTATTATTTCCAATGAAAGAGAGTTTAACTAATGCTGGAAGGATAAATCTCAAACTTTTTGTAGTTGACTAGCACAACTTTATTATGACAAGTGTATTTAATCTTAAAAGCATCCCATTCTCGTGCGGAGATACTTATCTGCTATGGAGTTCCTCCTGTGTGATGGATAGGGAAAGGCCACCAGATATGGAGGGTACTGGGGAAATGAAATAACTTATCACCTTGTAGAAGTATATGGATCCAACCTGAATAATGGCAGCTACCAGAAAGCTGACTAATGGGCAACCTTCATGTGTAATGCACAAGGCTGATTATCCTGCAATTTCATAAACACCTTGTTAGGAAAGCACAATCAAAAGTGGATACCTTCAGACTATTATCTGTGTAGGGAAAAGGACATGTTTATAGATAGCGACCTGGAATCTTCCTGTTTTACATAATTTATTCAGGAAACATGCTGGAGATCAAGGAAACTGCACTGAGCTTGCCTAAGGAGGACCACGTTTTTTGTGGACAACCAACCTGGAATGAAGCAAAAGAATCCATCTTTGCCATGAAAAGTAAAAAAAGCTCCAGAAAAACACCTTACACTGCAGAACTGCTAAAACAAGTTGGATATGAACTGCATAGACTATTTCATGACCTCATTTTCAGAATATTGCATAAGGAAGAAATGATTGGTGTACTTCACTCATTATCCCTAGACAAAAGAAATGATCTAACCTTGCTCAAGTTTTAAAAAAAAAAATCACCACTTGAATTAGCTGACTAAGCTCATTTGAAGAAAAACTGGAAATCTCTAGTGAACAGCTAGCTCCTAGGTTACCATTTATGTGAATTTTGATGGATTAGACCTACCAACCATCAAATCTTTACTACCAGAAATGCAAATAATACATCAACGTATACCATCTATTTGTGGTTTACAAAACAGCTTATAATAGCGTTGACCCTAAAAATCTGTAAGAGCTTAGAGTCTTTATCAAACTTATCAGACTTGACGATAGCTAGCAATAAATGTAATTAAGTACGCAGATATTATTTGAGGAAATTCCAGATAAAGGCACCAGGCAAAGGGAATCATTATTATATAGCCTGTTCAACATTACATTAGGAAAAGTTATGAGAAACATTCATATGAACACCAATGGAACTATCAAAGAATACTTTCAGTGAAACTCTACAAAAACTCAGCGTTCAGGAACATAATATAATATAGTCAACCATTTTAGTACCAGATGCATAACCATGTACGTGAATTATGCGCCAAGACCACAGCTAAATTGTCCCTGGTGAAGAAACTGGCTAGCACGAATTGGGGCGCGGATGCAAGACTACTAAGAGCTCTCTATCTTGGTAGCGTGAGAAGTGCTATTGATTACAGCCTCCCGGTCCAGGCCTTTGCGAGCCGTACGGCTCTAGAGGGCCTGGACCGAATACAGAACCAAGCTCTACGGTTCGTATGCGGGGCGTTACGTACCACACCCACTGCCGCGGTAGAAATAATGTCAAACGTAGAACCCCTGGCAATAAGGCGAGAAAAGGCAATAATGACTACGGTGGAGCGATACCGTAGGTTGGAGCATGATGAACCCTGCTACCAATTACAAGACCGATGGGTTAAGAGGACAAGACTGAAGAGACCCTCCTTTATGGACGCGGTCCACGAACTTGAAGAATCAGTCCCCCTACCCAAGCACAGGGAACGAATGCGACTGGTCCCTGCTCGAGGACCACATGAAAGCCTTGACCCGCCTGAAATACGTTTGACACTGGCAAATGCCGCGGTGACACGGGCCAGTCCCGTCGAGCTCTTGCGAGACGAGACTCTGCGCACAATCGAGGCCTATGGAGACAGCGTGGTAAAAGTCTTCACTGACGGCTCACGTTTTAGAGATGGCAAAAGTGGATACGGTGTGCTAATTCAGTACCCCCAACCAGGACCTGACAGCGCTGAGCTGTCGGGACCGTGTGGATCTACTAACAGTAGTCACGAAGCCGAACTGGACGCGATCCACAGGGGTTTGAAGGAAGTGCGCCGTCGTCTAGCAAGGAGAAAGAATTTCCCGACTGTCGTGGTCTTCACAGATTCTCGGTTTTCGCTCGAAACCTTGAGTCGAAGCTCTCTGGAGGCCAAGACGGTAAGTGGCATTCTGGATACAGTATGTGAATTCCTGGCACGTGGCGGCAAAGTAGTCCTACAGTACATGGCTGGACACTGCGGAACTGCCCAATCAGACAGGGTCGACGCACTGGCCAGGGCAGGCGCAACTCAGCCCCAACCCGACAAGCCCTTGACCCAACTGGGGGTCAAGTCGTGGCTAAAAGACCATTTCCGTGAGAAATGGCTTGAGGGCTGGGCAAATGGGAATACGGCCAGAAAGGTATACCAGAAATTGCCGCGACCGAACAAAAGCGATGCCTGGTGGAAACTTGACCGTAGTAGTCAGACGCTCATAACTAGAATGAGAACTGACCATTGTCCAATACGAAGCTACCTTTACAAGTTTGACAACAGAAGGGAACTGGCCTGTCGGCCGTGCGGCTGCCCCGAGGAGACGGTGGCCCACGTACTAGAGTGTTGCCCCGAGTTGGACGGGGCTTTGGACGGAGAAGTTGCGGTGCCTGCAGAGGACTACCTCTACGGCGATGCCCGAATGTTGAGGCTCGCCTGCGAAAAATTGAACCGGGTTTTAAGAGCCTAACGGCTCAACCCAAAACAGAATGTACATTCATTAGTACCAGGCATATGCAGATGACATGGTAGAAAAAGTAATGGTATACTTGAAGCATTCAAGGAACTTAAGGAGACATTATTTAAGTCTGGTTAAATGGCAAAGACAAAATGTATGGTAGTGTAGTGTCACAAGACACACATACTGGTGTCAACACCCAAACAAACATCCACACCTGTGAGAGGGTGGGTACTTTGAAATACCTGGACGCTAACAAAAATAAGAACACTGATAAAAGGATAGCAGGATTGGTGATTTTTAGACTAGTAAAGTTATTGAGAAACAAAAACCTCTCAGAGAGATTTTAAAAACATATAAACCAAGATTTATATACCAGTCTTTACTATGGAGCTTGATCATTTGGACCTTGAACTAAAGTATTGATGATTTGACATTTTTATCATTCACCTCAGAGTTCACTGGACAAGGGGATGGCTTCACACTGATGCAGCAACAGAGCAGTGTTGATGGTGGGGTGAGAGATGTTTTTGAAAACAGCTCAGCTTCTCAGAAGTCGGTCAATGATGTGAAGTAAGAATATTAAACTATTTACCTACTAGATACGAACTGCGGCATAGTCTACACAGCAGACTTGCTCACGCATTGAAATTTGCAGTATTTTAATTTTGTCTAACTTTTTTCTTCTCAACTTGCTGTTGCATTTATTTATTTACTCCATTCTGCCTTTCCCCTTATCTTTTATACAGAGAATGTTCTCCAACCAAAGGAGTTCCCTGGCAAAGATCTTCATTAAAGCATATCCATGAGTTATATGATACTGTTACACAGATCACTGTTGAGCCAACCAGTAGAGAGGAACCTGATGTCAAAGCATTTTTTAAGGTGAGAATAGTCCTTTCACTTGTATTAATTAATACTGGCTAAAATCTGTTGTTAACTACCTTGGGAGAATATTTGAAATAAACTTTTAAAATCCTGCTAAGGTATGGATTAATAAAGGGTAAATTCATACAAAATTAGTTGTCATTGGTAAGGAAGGACCTGTTTTGTCCTTAATTTTAATGGAGACAATTACAATTAAACTGTATTCAAAACACCACAGGTACTGAAAAATCACAGACTTCAAAGTAAACTGGTATATGTTTTGACAGTGGTTGCAATAGTAGCAATATCTCACTTCGTGCTCACTGTCAAGTGGATTTTACCCTACTATTATACCATTACAACACCTTTTTTGTTAATATTAAGGCTTATAATGTACTGGTGAGTATTGTAGGTATTAAAGCCCTAATAATTCTTAAATTTGAGGTTATTTTCCTATGACTTATGAAATTAAAAACTTCACTTTATCCAAAGTAAAGTTAAATAAATATATGCTTTGCCTAATTACTGATTTTCTGATAATTTGCAGGAAGATGAAATATCAGTATTTTTTATTGGATTTCTGCTATTTTGCCAATACCTACTGGTTCCTTTTTATTTGGTAAGTCTTTCAGATAGGTCTTGAAAATCATTTTAAATAGAGAACTAGTACTCAGACAAATAATAACAAAATACAGGGTTGTACTCTTTGAAATAATTTCTAATTAATGTGTAAATAGTTTTGTATATTGCATGAAATATAAAAATTTAGTAGCTTTTACAGGAACAAACCTTCTATACAGTTTTTATACTTAATGCACTAAGTGCACAATTTTGGGAGGTATGATATTTCCAGTAAAAACAAAGATATAGAATTATTAAAGTACAGATTATAATCATTTGGTTGAAATTAATAGTCTAAAATTATTTCAATGGCAATGGTAATAATAAATAAAGTTCAGATTTTTGTACATTTTGGACCCTCTCTATTAGTAGAACCCCACTCCTAACCAATTATAATCAAAGTTTAATTCCATAACTTCATTTATCAGCATATCATTTTAAAAGCTGTGATATTTTCCATAGTCATTTGATATATGTTTGAAGTTGTCTCATACTATAAAGCTTCTGATAGCTTTGCTCAGGCAGTGCATCTCGCTGCTTAGCGAAAACGTATCGGGCTAGTAACACTAGCGTTTAGCAGAAATGTTAGGTTAGTTTTTGGTTTGTCGGAGGAAACTACATTAAAGGGCAAAGGCAAAATGATGACAATTTTATTGGAAAATGGATGAACTTTCTGAAAAAAATTTTTTGCCCGCGTTAAAATGACCGTTTCATGGAGAAATTTCAATTTTACTGGAACAATTGACATTTTTTACCATTTAATTTCATATAATCGCCGTAAAAAATATGTATTGATATTTCTTGACAATTTTGTTAGTTGTTCTAAGGTGTTTCATTCTTATTGAAGGATATTTTGTTTGTTTTAATGCAGGCTTGCACCAGACAATAAGGAGGCATTTGTTGTTGGCTATGCTGTGGCTAATGGACCTTTAATTTGGGCTCTACTTGTGTTCAGGAACTCCCTTGTCTTTCACAGCTTAGACAAAGTGACTTCTTTGTATATCCATCTATTACCATGTCTCTTGTCATTTGTGTAAGTTTGCCTCTTCAGAAATATCTCTTTATCAGTAATAATTCTAATTACAGTTTACAGACCATTTTTATCTATTTCGTTTTCAGCACCCTCCCAACTTTCCTTGGCAAAGTTAGTAAGCAAACTCAAAATAACTTAAAATATTATAATTGAAAGGCTATCTTTCATATAGATATTCTTTGTAGGAATACAAATATGTGAATAAAATAAATATTTTATTCATACAATAATTCTTTTCCCATAAAAATAACTTTATCCCTATTTCTACCATAAACAATTTTTTAAAAAATAATTGAAGATTGTGTTTTATATTATGTCTGTTTAAAAATAATTAATTTTAAAATGTGTTTTTAGCATATTTCAGGTTTTGCATCATATGTATAGTTAATTTTAGATTTGTAGAAAAGTATCTATTTGTAGACTGACAGCCCACTTACATAGTTAAATGAAAAATATCTGGTTCCCAAAAGAAAAAAGTAACCTTTCTTCAGTTTCACTAGTAAAAACACAAGTCCTGTGAAATTTTTATTATAATTAAATATGACAAATTATCAATACATTTATTTTTAATTTGTTCAATTTTTCTTACATGAATTTATGGGGCTTTTTAGTTTTTCAATGTGATTAAGGGCCATCCAAATATTATGTAAGCAATATGGGAGGAGGGGGGTGTTTAATTAATGACATTTTGAGTACAGTTGAAAGAGGTCTCGACTGAATGTGTATGTACATACAACAAATTTAATTTTCTTAATACTGAGCCTAGTGATGTAAACCGCTCAGACTGCAAACGGCATTTGAGACTTACAGAGTCAAGACTGATGAGCAATAATATTTTATACTCTAATCAGGGTTCCCATGCAGTCAGGAAATAGGGAAAAAGTCAGGGATTTTAAAATTATTTTTCCCGGTCTGGAAAGTTGGGAAATCATTGGATCAGTCGGGAAATTTGTTTTTCTTTTTTTTTTTCGTTTTTAAAAAAAATTAATGCAATCGAAATTCTGAACTTTTAATACTTGGAAGTACATGTAATTAACATTTGATACAGACCAAATGTTCACATATTACTAAAATCAGTACTGGAAAATTGGGGTCTACCAATATGCATTTTTGCTGATACTAATATTGCCAATATGAGTATTTGTTAGGACAAAAACCAGTGGTCATATTTGATTATGTCATGGTCATTCTTAATTTATTACTTGTAGTTATTTATATTTTATATGTTAGGCTAATAGTTTAATTGCAAAAGTAAATTAAGAAACAAATTGTACAAATTCATTTGAATTATAAGTGTGTGTTGATTATAGTTTTCCGTATTTTGTATTCATTTTTTCTACGTCAGTGGTTCCCGATGTTTTATGGGTGGCGACCCCATTTTATAAAAGCCATGTGACAGTGACCCCCATGAAATTTAAATAAGTCACTTTCAATAAAGTTTTTACAAAATAGAGAAAATTTGCATTAGGGTGAATATTCGTAGTCGATAGTTGGCAACGCCCAGAAAACCTGTTGCGACCGATAGGTTGGAAATAACGATCTGAGAATTTGTTTAAAGATAAAATAGGTTTGTATTGTAAAAATTGGGAAAAAATAACATTTTAAAAATTATTATTGATAATAATAATACATGTAATAATAAAAACGATCTCAAATGTAGATTTAGATTAATTTATTATTTTTGCAAACTACTTAAACTCAATGTCATAGCACATGGCACGTTGTATCGTGGCTGTACATATTAATGCTAGGACTCTTTTGGTTCTTTCAATATTAGGATCAATATATTAATTTGTTGAGATATTTAGGAATCTAAATGATAAATTATTTTTCCGATTTTTTTTGGTCAAAATGTCACTTAAAAGGAAATATCAGTAACGTCAATATCATGACCTATACATGCTACTGATAGTGATACTAACAATATCCTGTTATCAGTGCCAATATATCGGCTGGCCAATATTTGGGTAGAAACCTACCTAAAGTATATACGTCTTGATTTATAGGGGCCGTCCATAAATGACGTCACACAAATAAAGCCAATTTTTCACCCCGACCCTTCCCTCGTCACAGTCATTACAAAAAGTTGGAGCCCCTCCAATAATACACCACAAAGCTTCCCCCTCCCCCCCGCAATAAGAGGTAACAAAGCTTTGACCCCCCCCCCCCCAGCCATATTTTCTTATTTGAAAATGTGCATGTTTTAAATTACATATTTATCATTTAAGTATGTATTTAGTGTAAGGCTGCACTCTATTATCATAATGTGTGAAGCCATTCAAAAAATAATTAAATAAATTGCAAGCATCAAATATTTTAGTGGAACTTTTATTTAAAGTTGTGTATTTTGATGTGATGACACATTTCTTAAACCTCCCTCGCCACCCTCATCATAAATGTGTTACCCCCCTCCTTTATGAATGGCCCCAAAGAGTTAAATCAATATTTTGTGACTATGCCTTAAAATGAGTATTTTAAACAAAGGGGGAAGGGTAATTTGAACTTACACAGAAGTCCTGAAAAATGTACGGGGTGCAACATGGGGGAGGGGGTGTACGAAAATAAGACTTTCGTGCGTAGGTAATAAATTGATGGCCCCTAAGAAATTAAGTATACATTTGTTGTGTTATCTTTTCATGTTGAAACTAATATTATCTTTATATATTTTAAATTATGTCACCAGAATCAGATGGTATCCTGATGAAACATCAGAGCGTTGGTATAAACCTTTTGCACAATATGAAGTTGGATTTTCTTTTTTCTGGCTAGTTTTTATTCCATTTGTTTTTGTGGTGTGTCATCAGGTGAGTTATGTCCTTTACTTGGATCTAATATATAAGAATAGTAAACATAATTATATAAAAGCTTTTAAACTTGTCATTAAATGTTCAAATAATCTTTATATCTTGTCCTTTAGGTGCTTTACATATTTCTAGTCAACTGTATTTTTAAACCAAATGAGGAGTATCTGACTATGTACAGATATCTAACTAGCAAGGAATCATCACTTATATTTCGAATGTGCAACCTATTTGGTCCAAGGTATGTTCAAACAAATGTAACCTTGCCAGCTTTTAACATCACCTTTTAATTATCATGAATTTGTCTATAAATTAACTTCATATTTATATTTTTTAAAAAATATTTTCACCTATTCAATTGTTTTTAACTATATTTGCTTTGCTATATTTATCTAGTATGACAAGTATTTTTTTATTGTATATTTCAGATTCCGTGTACAATTATATGTGGCCTGGGGTCTTACACTTGTCCTGATTATGTTGCTCTTCACCCCAGTGTGGTACAATTTCTTTATCCCTCACTGCGTAGTTGTTGTTTTTTCCATAATTGTAGCCATTTATAATGGAGCAACTTATTATATAGATGTCTTCAGTTTTGAAGGGTTAGCTAAAAACAAAACAGTTAAACCAGAACTAAATGTAACTAGCAATAATGTCTCTCAAAGTACCAATGAAAAAATAGCTATTGGAAAAAATATGATATCTCAAGTAAATTCTAATGAAAGACAAGTATATGGAACAATGGTAACAAGTGGCCAAAGTGAGGGTGAACCATATGCTGTATAATTTTTAAACTTAATTATGGGAACTTTTTTAACTGAATTTTTTTTTTAATAAAAAAATGCATATGAATCACTATATTGGTGTAAATATTCATACTTAATTAAATTTGATATTAAAGTTCCTTTAGAAGCTTTAGAAGTTATCTAAAAGAAACAAAATAACATTCCAATGTAGTATGAAATAGCATTTAATACATAGTGAGAAGTTAGAAATATATCCTTTAAATAAAATTATCAGCTTTTGGGGTTGTTTATTTAAAGCTTCTAAGTGTAATTAACATTACCATTGCATTTAGTAAAATTCAAATAGATGTTATTACATGATAAAATCATTTCCGAATTGAAAATATATACTAATTTGAGGTTAGATTCTCAGTGATTCTGTGCATAATTTTTTTCAAATAAAAAGCATAAAGGGTATTCTTAGTATTATCTTAAGGCATGGAGCAAGGATTTTAAGGTGTACTAATTTTTCATGCAAAATATGTTGGCATTGTGTTTTGGGCATATAGATGCCAATGGCAAAGTTCTATTTGAAAGCATGGAAAGGAGGATCTGACTCAAATGAAATTTATTACTTGTCTTGTTATTTTTACAATTGGTTAGAGCTGAAATATATTGACATCTTTAAAAAGTGTTTGCAAACATTCCATTTTTATGCTACCTTAAACTTAATTTAAGTGAATTGGTATTTTTTATATTTTTTGGATGAAATTATTGATCCAAAATATCAATACAAAGATTTTCAATGGAATCTCTACATCATATTTTGGGGTAAAAGTTTTACTTGAAACTTAACTTTAAGATCTGAAAGAAACTTATTAAATTCGACGAACATAATTTTTAACAAAACCTTTTTGAAATTTATAGAAAAACTAACCAAATATTACATTTAACATGACGTTTAGTGGTCACTAAAAAACATTTAAAAGATATTTAAAAAACGTTTATTACGATGTAGGCATTTAAATGAAAAAATCACCATTTCTCCAAAGTACTACACATAGTCAAATGCATTCTTTACACTAAAATGTTTTTAAAAGTATTTTCCAAGGTATCAGAAATAATTATTATCAAGTCTGTTAATATTTGAAACTATTTTTTACTTTTATCATTGCTTACTAAAACACTTCTACTTAAACTTTAAGTAGTAAATTTAAAAAATTCATGAACACTGGTTAACTGATGTATCTACAAATTAAGGGGCTAAAAACAATACATTTAAAAAATAGAATAATAAAGAAAGAAGAGCATGTTAATCCTTTTTTTGTGTAATAAATAATTACAAATAGGAATGTTGGTTAAATTAACAGTTAATTGCAAGCAACCAATTTTTTAAAATTAATATGTATAATTTGATTAGTCATATATATTAATTAATCACCCTCAGAACTTTAACTGAAATAAAATAAATACTTTTTTTTTCATGAATAATTGATTAAACCAAGGATCTCAAAAACAGTATAAGTCTGCATAAACAAATGTAAATGCTCAAAGGCTGCAACACTTAAATGAATATAAATCATTAATGTCTTCATGATGTTAAGTGTTGTCTATAAATTCATTTTTTAATTTAAAATAGGTTTCTTTACTGACCATTTGATAATGTTAAGATGAGGGATTGGTGTGAGTGTTGCTGAAGGTTGCAAGTCTGAGATCCTGTCAATGATGTATATTAAATGATTGTCTTATGTTAATATATTTTTAGTTTTTCCTTTACTGAAGTAGCCTAAAGTGGTAGAAATCTTTTTCATCTGTGACTTATATTAGTTTTTACTGGTTGGTTTTACTAGTGGTGCCAGATTCAGATTATTTGGAACTGGTTGAATGCCTTAATAAAGTGTAAAAAAAGAAGAAAAGTCTAATCATGATCATTTTAAAAATGTTTGTTTTAAAGAGTTGGCTTATTAATATTTCTATTTGCTTTGTATTCTTTTATATTGTTGATTATTGTTACAGCTTTTACACTACAATACCTATTTGTAGTATTTAATGATATTCCTTTATTACTTTTTAAAAATAAAATTCATTTTCTTTCAATTAAAATTTCACGGGTATAAAGTCAAACTTATATTTATTTCTACTGTAGGTAAAATATTTATTATTTAAAATCAAAATGCTTTTCCATTGGTGCTTTCATCTGACATTCTGTATTTTGTATTTACTTATTGATAGTATATAACTTTAATTGTTGAAAAATAAATGCTTTTAAACATTCCTTTAGTGCAAGCATTTAGCAGACTTGCATTTTAAAAAAATAATGAAATTAAATTAATATTTATATTTTGCAAAAACTTTACAGATATACACAATTTTGCTTTTAAAACTCACTCAAATCTTTTAAGAAATTATTATTTTCAGAATTAATTTGATTATTTCTTTTATTGATTTTGCCTTTCCGGTTATTTTTCTTTTTTTAATTGTTATATTAATATTTATTTTTCAAAATTTACTTTTATAAAGATACATTTTTAGGTGTGTGTGCATATGAAGATTTCAAAACATATTACACCTTCCTGTACCAACTTATTTTACTATTGCAAAGTAATTATGGTGTTTTTAGACCATAACTAAATTCAATTTCTAAGATATTTTAAAAGAAGATTAATTTTTTCTGTTATACATGTACCTGCGTAAAATTAGGCCCTGAATTTAACAAATATTGTTTTGTTTTTCCACTGAAAATATTTTGAATTACTCACTTAGAAAATCATAATACATTTATGCACCTTACAAGTATGGTACAAATTTTAAATAAATGTATTATTTTCTTGCTATTTTTAAAATTTAGAAATCATGTTAAGATTTTCATGTTGTAATCTCTGATTTTATATTATTGAATTTTCATATCAGCCTATGTACTAGGCAATTCTGCTATGTCATTAAGAAGAGAGTCTTACAATCTTTTAGGAAATACAATTTTAAAGCACCTTATTGTAAATAAATGCCAACTCACTAAATTTTGAAAGAATTTCCAGATATTTGTATAAACGTTTCTATCCCCATCATGATACTTTTTCCCAGACACAATTTCCCTTACTTTATGAATATGATCCTGTTTTAGCCTTTCTTGCATTTTTCTGTTGGGTCACCTTCTAGGACTGATTATGGTTAAGTTGGATAAACAGATAAAGACACAATTTCTGTCGTTCTACACCTTCACTTATGTTCCGGAAAAAAAGCTTAGCCTAAGATATTTTCTAGAAAATTCTAGTTTTATATTATAACTAAAATTACCCCCATCACCAAAACTTGTAACAATTAATTCTTTAGTTTTCTAATACAAATAAATATTTTTTTAAAAATGCACTAGCATTATTCATTTAAGAAAGTTTGAAGAGGAGCCTAGTTGCTGGTGATCTATTCTATTACATGAGGTTTGACCTATTGAAAATAAGTCAGAAAAATTTTGGGATAAGACTTTAAAATTTGTCTATTAAAATCAGATGTTAATTTTGGCAACTTGACTAAGAATTAAATCACATAATTTTCTAAAGTATAACTGAATGAAGTGAATAAGATTTTTTTAAATAGTAAATTATATTTATTGTCTGGCAAATAATTAGGGTAAAACCTTTTTAAAAAATTCAAATGAAATAGACTAAGAGATCTTGCAAATTTAAATTTAGAATTTTCCGGAATACTTCAGATCAACCCCGAAAGAAGTGAACAAAAAGACTGCTTTTAAGTTTATAATCTGCTAATAATCAGGTACAACATTGAAAATGTGTGCCATTAAAATTAAAATCAATCAATAGTATAATTTAAAAACTAACTTTTTAAAAAAAAGGAAGAAGAATATTAATGCAGTACTAAATTCATAGTCTAAAGAATTATGGGGTAACAATGAAAATTTGTCCAACTGGAATTGGTTTAATTCTGATTTTGATGATCCTATCATTATTTGGATAATGCAATTACTCTCAAATTAATTTGTATGCACCACAAAGAGCTTAGCCACACACTTTTTACTTTTTTGTTGTTAAGGTGGGTTTGTAATTTTAAAAAAAAAATGGTTATAATTACTTAAATAATGTAAGGGACATGGAATAACAGCAAAGGAGAGAATTTTAGAGTTCAAATCAGTTGTATTTTTATGTGGGCCATCCAGCTTCCTGTACCAAGTTTGGTATCTATTCATCCACCCAGTAGCCTATGTTTAAAAAGACAATTTATACAGCAAATACTTATAGGAAAATAATCAAATCGACATTATGGGGCCCCCTGGGCCAAAACGGTGTATACCCATTTCAACTTTCAATCCAGATTCATGGTGAATACATGTTATTTTTGGTTAATATCTATCAATCCATGTAAAAAAATTATGCCATCCAAAGATGTATACATACATACCACCAAACTTTTGTTTACGGATCACATCTTTCATTAAAATCATTGGTAGCTTTCATCAAAAGGAGCTGCCCAGATGTTTTTAAGTAAACTTAAACTGTTCATGTCATTTATCTTAACATTAAGTCCTCATACTCCATGTCTAAATAATTTACACAAATTGTGCTATCAATTATATGTAATTTAATTGATTACAGTATTTACAGAATGAGATCTGAAAATATTGAGAACCCATTAGGTAGAACTGAGTAGCCTATAAATCATGTTCATTAAGAAAACCTCCTTTATTGACTATAAATTAGAAATATGTTGTTGCTTTAGTCTAACTCCCAATCATCTTTTTTTATTTCAGTTTTATTTTTTCTAAATGTATAGTAAATTATAAATGCATTTTAAAGTTTCAAAGCATATCAGGGTTGTTGACAAAGAGCCCTACTTTGACCTTTTAAAGCGATGTTATTCCCATGCTTGCTTGTATGTGCATATAATAAAATGCATATGACTGTGCTTGCGCATGTCAGATGTTCTTAAAAATCACATCTTTTGCAAAATGTATCAATGGAGCTATAAAAAAAATCACTAATTAAAGTGTAAATTAAATGGTAGTGTTACTTGTTGTTATCTATTAATTAATCGTTAATTGCTTTAGCCCTAAGCCTAAATTTAATGCAAACGAAATTCTGAACTTAGAGTTACTTAAAAGTAATGTGTGTAAATACATGTACTTAAAATAGTGTATTCTAATATCGTAACACGTGTGGAAACCATTGAAAAGGTAATTAAATTTAAATAAATTGCAAGCAATGAATTATTTTAGTGGAACTTGTATTTAATTTTGAACTGTTTGATGTGACGTCACATTTCGTAAACCCCCCTCACACATCGTCACAAATGCGTGACCCACTCCCTCTAGGCGAGTGATGTCATTTATGGACGGCCCCAAAGAGTAAACCCATATCTTGTGACTATGGGGCCTTCCATAAATGATATCACGCACGTAGGGGAGGTCCACACATTTGTGACGAGGTAGGGGGCTGTATGAGAAATGTGACGTCACATCAACACTGGCAACTTTAAATAAAAGCTCAACTTAAATGTTTGATTTGTTACAATTTATTTTATGACGGTTTACATGGCTTCAAGCGTGTTAGGATATTAAGTGCAACCTTACACTAAATACACATTTAAATTACCAAAAAAAAATTATTTGAAAATACTCTTTTTAAAATAGAAAATACAAAGCTTTGTGGCGCCATGTTGTAGGGGAGGTCTACGATTTTGGGACGACGCGTAACCAGTTGGAGGGGGTGAAAAATCTGCCAAAATCGCATGGCGTCATTTATGTACAGGCCTCTATGGGTTAAAATTAATTTTTCAAATGGAAGAGGGCGCAGGGTTGCCAAGTCAATAATATAACATTTAAGGACAAATATAAGAAATCTCTACAAAAAAACGGACAAAAATATTTTTTTACGGACTCATTTAACATAAAATGTTGACCTTAAAACGAACGAATATGAATCATAATGCAAGCATTGTAGCTAAAAATGTTAAGTATCCTTATGAGCACGTCTCTATTACCATCAGTGGCGTAGCTGGGGGGGGGGGCTGTTCGCCCCGGGCGGCACTCATGGGCATTTGAAAAGTAAAGTCATTTGCAACAACCGCCCTTTTTTCTTTTGGAGGGGGAAAACCAAAGTGATCAAAAATTCTTAATTTTGAGTCTTAATTAACGGGTTTATGCAATATTTGTTTGATTATATAGAGGTTATAACTTAAGGAAAATTAAAAATCCCTCAAAAAAAAAAAGGCATCGATTTGTTTGGAAAATTAGGCGGTTTACGTCACAGATGGCGGTTTTAAAAGAAAACTGCACACACACACAAAAACAACAACACATCCCAATTGGGCCGAATAATAAGTACTTATAAAATTGCCACGAAAGTTCTTGAGTGGAGTGTCGACTTGCGCAGAATAATGCGCTAACAAGTACCTACATGACATGATGGTTCGAATATTGCGTTTACAGTTTAACTTGATAGTAATAATATATATTACTGTTTCAGTTTTCATAAAATTATTAAGGTAACTTATTGAACATTAAATTTATTTTGTTTTATTGCATTATTATTCGGCATCCTTCTGTCTCACGAGACGATGGTGCATCACCGTTAGGTTGGGTTGCATTTTCTCGAGTGGCTGTGCAGTCCTATCCTTGAGTGACAGTCTTTACCACAGTTTTTACACACGAGTTCTGTGCATCCAAATGTCTTGGCCTTTCTCCTAGCTCTTCTGTCTGCAGCCTCCTCCATTCTTCCCTCCTCGGCTACTATGACGCCCTCTTTGACAACCGAGCGCCACGTAGATCGGTCATCTGCCTTACACTCCCAGTCGCTTGTATGTATTTTGGCTGCTTTCATGTCCATTTGACAGACATATTTAAAACGCAAGCGTGGGCGACCTGTTTTCCTCTTTCCTGAAGCAAGTTCACCATATAGGAGGTCCTTCGGGATGCGGCCGGGGCTCATTCTTTTAACATGTCCTAGCCACTTCAGGCGTCTTTCACTAAGAATTGAGAACATGCTTTGGGTATTGGCACGCGTTAGGCCCTCACTATTAGGCACTTTGTCTTGCCATTTAATACCAATGATACGTCGCAGACATCTCAAATGGAAGCTGTTAAGCTTGCGCTCTTGGGATGTATAGGTGGTCCATTTCTCGCTCCCATACAGTAGTGTACTGATGACACAGGCTCGATAGACACACAGTTTGGTTTTCTCCGTTAGCTTGGTGTTTTGCCAGACCCACCTATTCAGTGTAGCCATTGTGGCAGCAGCCTTGCCAATGCTGCTGTTTATTTCTTCTTCAATGGACAGTGTATTGGAGACCTTGGACCCCAAGTAGGTGAAGCTGTCCACAACCTCCAAGTTTTCATTATAAATTTTTATGGTAGGTGGAGGTCGGGTGTCGTGGGCCATGATGTTTGTCTTTTTCAAGCTGATTTGCAGACCAAATTGTTTGCAGGCATTGGCGAAGCTTGACACGAGTTGTTGCAAACCAGTTTCTGTGTGTGCTGTTAGTGCCGCATCATCCGCAAATAGTAGCTCACGAATTAGGACATTTGTCATTTTGGTCTTGGCTCGGAGACGGGCAGTGTTGAAAAGTCCTCCATCAGCTTTGATGTGTAACCAGATTCCCTCACTGCTATCATTGAATGCGTATCGAAGAAGTACAGAGAAGAATATTGCGAACAGTGTTGGTGCGAGTACACAACCTTGTTTAACTCCGCTGCTGACTGGAAAGGCTTCTGACTTAGCTCCATCGAACTGCACTGTGCCTTGCATATTTTCATGGAACTGCTTGATGATGGTAAGTAGGTGAGGGGGAAGCCGATTTTTGCCAGTATTTGGAAAAGTCCGCTGCGACTGACAAAATCGAAGGCTTTTGTAAGGTCCACAAAGGCAACGTATAGTAGCATCTGCTGCTCTCTGCATTTTTCCTGGAGCATGTCTATGGTGTTCTTCATTAAAATACTGTTGTTAAATAAAAATGCGAGAATCTACGCCTATCCAATTAAAACAATGTGTAAATATTTTAAATTCTTCTATTTTATGAAAAAATTATAATATTTAATGCAAGAATCCGTTAATAAACATACACATAACATAAATAATTTTGAAAAAGACATACTGAAAAATTTCAAGCGTCTCGGAAAAAATGACATCTGAAGTAACTAGTAAAAAGAGATTTGAAGGAATTTTACTCTTGTCAATGCAATCTTTTTCTCTCTTTTTTTTTTTTTTTGAATCTCAATTTATGGGATCCTTTAAAAAAATAATGCAAAAATGCAAATCCATTTCATGGAACTCAGATATATCGTGCTAATACAGAACGCTGTTACAGAGAGTTGCAGATATTAACTGAAAGCCGAGATAGAATTAGAAAAAACATGCATATGGAAAATTCAGAAGACTTGGTTATATCTCTAGATCAGAAAGTACGTCGAGAAATATTTTTATCTATGGATGTAATTATAAAAGAAAATAAAAGAACGCGGTGATGAGTTCCATGTCCTTGCAACAAAACATTCGTGTATAATACCATGCAACCTACTAAATGAAGAATTTGAACTTCAAATAAATTTCTTTCTTTACTTTAATTTTTTAAAAAAAAGTCTATAGTGAGAGAGAAAGGATCCGGGCTATTATGGCTGTACACAGGGCTGGTCTTAGCAATTTCGGCACCCTTTGCAGAATAATATGTGAAAAGGATTGCGTGGGGTCCGCAGTTTGGTTAGGGATAAGCTGCAAGATTAGTTCTAAGGGCAAAAAGACATGACCATGTTACTCCGCTACTTTACTCTCTTCATTGGCTACCTATACAAGCCCGAATTGATTACAAACTGGCCGTTCTGTGTCACAACTTCTTTTCTGACTCATGCCCTTCATATCTTACTGAACTTTTGTCAGTCTACTCACCAAGTCGTCAGCTACGCTCCTCTGCGGATACACGCATTCTCTGTGTTCCTAAGATAAGAACTAAAACATTTGGCGAAAGGTCATTCTCCTTTTGTGCAGCCAAACAATGGAATTCTCTTCCATTACACATCCGTAGCATTTCAACTGCTAAGTCATTTAAGACTGCACTTAAGACACATCTTTTTAAAATTTATTTTCAAAAATAATAAAACCACATTTCTGTAATTGATTAGCGTAGCTGATGTATTGAGTATACCGTATTGTTATTTATGTAGTTAATATGCTATGAATGTTTCTTTTTATTTATATATGTATTTTTGTTTCCATGTAAAGCGCTGTGAGCCTGGCTCCTTGCTGGGATACAGCGCTATATAAATCATCATTTTATTATTATTATTATTATTATTATTATTAATAATTATAATAAGTGAAAATTAAGATAGGTGGGGCCTATGAAAGCGCGGGGCCAACTGCAACCTATGAGGTTGCAGTAGCCTAAGACCAGCCCAGGCTGTACCTACAATACA
This sequence comes from Radix auricularia, assembly GCA_002072015.1. Lineage (NCBI taxonomy): Eukaryota > Metazoa > Mollusca > Gastropoda > Lymnaeidae > Radix > Radix auricularia. Next base: position 68,717 of record MUZC01000077.1, on the reverse strand, counting down.
AGAAGAGGCATTATATTAGAAAAACGGAGGGAAAACGGCTCCCTTAATCTATTAAAATATGTTCAAAAGTATAGATTGGAAAATTCTTTACCCAGCATTATAATTTTGCTAAGAATATTTTTTTAAACAATTGCTATCAGTGTTTATAGTTGTGAAAGGAGCTTCTCCAAACTAAAGTGGAAAAAAAATATATTCGTTCCACAATGAGTGATTTAAGACTACAAAATCTTGCAATATTGTGCATATCACAAGATAGTAAAAATAATTAAAATTTGATAACATAATAATCGATTTTTTTTTACTATGAAAGCTAGGTAAGTAATTGTCTAAATAATAAATGTTTAAGAACTGATGTATTCTATATTTATAAATTATCAATTAAAGCATATAATTTATTATAATTGTTTATGTTTTTTGCGTGTAAATTTGGAACATATTTTGCCTCGTTTTGGGTTTGGGGGACCTGCGACCCCAATAACATTCTCAGGCCTTTAAAAACAATTATCTTGTATTTTTATAAATGCGTATTTATAGGTATATCAACTCATGCTCCCTCTTTTATTAATGCTTACATAAATAGGTCATGCAATGGTAAACATGTGCCTCACCTTTACTTTGTTTCAATTAAAATTATTTATTCATCTTTATTAATTTAGAAAATAAAATATACGATTGACTGAAGGGGGGACATCCATGAATGACGTCACTCGATTTTTGCTGATTTTGCCCCCCCCCCTGCCCCCTCGTTACACGTCGTCAATTAAACTTAGACACCTTCAATGTGACGTCACAAAGATTCCCCTCCCCAACAATAATGAGTATGTTTTAAATCATCTTTTTCCATTTAAAATATGTTTCTAGTGCAAGGCTGCACTCTAATATCATAAAACGCGTGAAGCAACGTAAAAAGTCATTAAATAAAGTGTCGGCATTCATATATTTTAGTGAGAATTTTATTTAAAGTTGCCCGTTATAAATGACGACAAATGTGTTATTCCTCTCTCCTCCCCCTCTCTGTGTGTGACGTCATTTTTAGGTGGCCTCTAAAAGGGAGGCAATTTCGAGACCGCCCCGGGTGGCAAAAGCTCTAGCTACGTCACTGATTACCATGCTCATATTTTATAACGTTAGTTTATTGTATGATATTCATCAACATTGGCAGTGTTTAATTCCTCCTGATCATACATATAAAAATTTACACGACGATCATTGTGGGAGTAATTTTTCCAGGTCCATTTCTCACAGTGTATATTACGGATTGGCAATTTTACGATACATTTTTACGGACTGTCCGTAAATTTACGGATGGTTGGCAACCCTGAGAGGGCGGGCGGCGGAGAAGCTAATTTGTTCCTACGCACGCACAAATGTGCACTATATTCGTGTATTCTTTGTGTTGGCGATCGTGATTTTTCTAGAATACATTTTTTGAGTAATAAATTGAGCTAAAATATAGACAAATAACTTATTCTACATCTCATCAAGTGACACAAATCAGTGCGACAAAACAAACGCAATATTGGAACCGCTGGTTACGCTGTTAATAAGGCTCGAGCCATGTCTGGTCTGGCATGTTTCAATGAATCGGGAATATCCAAATATGACTGATGACAGGATTCCTACGATTGAGATTTATGATGAGTTACTAAAATAAAATTCATAAATTATAAAACATCTCCTTAAATATCATGAAATTTGATTTTTACTTAATCTGGAACTTCTGCCCCATTTAAAAATAATAATAATAATAATTTTATATTCGCGATCATTTTCCCGCGAGATCTGTTTTAAGGAACCCTTTGTATTATCAATCTTATTATTTAAAAAACAATATTTTTTGAAAACGTCTTACAATATTTTTTTCTAGAATTGTCCTTCATTTTAGTGCTAGAACCCTGTATATTTTTGTTTAAAAATGGTCTCATAGTCATAGAAAAACTAGTGATTTAGTGTTCTAGTCTCTAGTCTAGCATGAATTGTAGTCATCTTCTCTGTATCAAGTTCCACCTGAGATGGATTGTACTCATCATACATGGGGAAACGCGGTGATCGTCCATTTCAAGTTTGTTTGTTTAATAGTGATTAGGAATTACACTTTTAGATCAATTTATTCTATTTATATCGATCGAGCGGTCTCAAGCTCGTGTTGAGATACTGATCTTCCATCGTGTGTCTAGCCAGGTGGCGAATAGAGGAATACCCACCAGATATGGAGAATGGAGGGTACCGGGAAATAAAATTCCAAAATCAGAACCTACAATCATTTATGAATCCGGCCATTTTTATGAATCCGGCTCCAGCCTCGGCTTCGGCAGAATTTAACTTCATAAATCTTGCCAAATTAAGCCGGCTGGCCAGTAGAGCCAATACATCCGCCTTTTTTGCAAATCCCACCACAGCTTCGGCTCCAACCGGATTTCACTCCATAAATCTGTTTGAATCCGGCAGGATTTAAAAAATTTGAAACCGGTACATTCCTAGTAACGATATTAAATTGATTTGCATACTTACACTAAATACATATTTAAATGTAAAAAAAATGGAAACATACTTATTTTCAATAAGAAGATACGGCTTTTTTTTTTTTT
>MUZC01000077.1:37146-66103 GCA_002072015.1 Radix auricularia | reverse complement strand
GGCGGTCTAAGTTTTTGTGACGAAGTGTGACGAGTGGGGGAGGGGTAAAAAAAATCGGCCATAATCACGTCATTTATGGACGGCCCCTATACCAAAATTCTTAGTAATAAGAATTCTTTAAAATTCAATTAGGGGCCGTCCATATTAATTTAATTCACATCACAACTTTTGGGTATTGATATATTGCATAGTAAGCTATAGGCTATAGGCATACAAGCCCAACCGGTTGTGATGGGGAAGGGTGAGGCTAAGGGGCCGTCCATAAAGTACGTCACGCTCCAGAGGGGGGAGGAGGTGTAAGAAACTGTGACAGTTTGTGACAGTTTGTGACAGGGTGGTTGTCCGGTCATGTGTGACGTCACGGTGTTTTATGTTAAAATTTTAATTATTTTGTTAATAAAAAAAATATTTTTGTACAAAAGTGTTGCGTACTTTAGAAGGGGGGGGGATCCGAGATTTGTGACAGGGGGAGGGAGGGGGAGTTAAAATGGTCAAAAATAGCGTGACGTACTTTAAGGACGGCCCCTTACCATGTGTTTAGAGTATAAATGAGAAAGAATAAAGTAAACCAATATAATTAAGTGAACTTATCTCTAAAGCTGAGCAGTCATTATCTCTGGATATGGATTTCATTGTCTTTGCATATCTCTGCATCCTATCAATGACTGCTTTTTTATGTATTAATTTTTTAGTCCTCCTGATCACAGGCGTCACTAGGATTTGTGTCACCCGGGGCGGTAGCTCATGGTGTCACCCCCTCACGACCTAACTCATAGAACTCCTCCGAGTTTTCCAATGCAAAATAACGGCAATATACAGAATTTTACAATTTGGTGTCATCCCCCCCGATTGTGTCATCCGGGGCGGCCGCCCCCACCGTACCCCCTAGCGACGCCACTGCTCCTGATGAAATTATTTACTGCAAATAAAAAAAAAACACTTTTGAGAAATGCAGAGCGGGAACTTGTTTGCTATTAAATCAGCCAAATAAATGAAATAAATGGCAGAACTTGAATTTTCTCCCAGAAATATGAAGAAATAGATGGAGAAAAGACAGTTCAACAATCGGAATTTATAAATTATAAATGACCAAACAGTACAGAAAAATAATGGTCAATATATTTTTTAATCAAACTTGGAAACCACATTAAATTCTACTGGTAATTGGACTTCTTGAAATCTCGATAGCCATTGAATAAGCTTATCTATCGTTTTAAAAGCTCATTTTAAAAAAAAATGATCCGACTCATTTGAACTTCATACAAAATTAAATATGCAACGTTAAAGTATGCTAACCAACAAGTATAACAATAACAAGTGAGATTGTCTGCTAGACGGTGAGGTCAAGGCTGGTTCGTTGGCTATTACTAGTTTAAAAAAAAACAAAACGTCTGCGATGTGTTATTGTGGAACAGCAACACGGACTGCATTCGATGAATGCCCAAGTTCAAACAGAGTTCAGCATATTCGTGTTCTAGTGACCACGGAAATGACCGATCGAACAGTGACCGCTCCAGGTGGAGGTCTATAATTATCATGCAGGCGCGTGGAAGTTGCTTGTCCTGTCCACACCACACCGGAGAGTTTGCAGTAGCATAGATGATAGATTCAACAACAGTTGTCTTAGGGGCCGTCCATAAATGACGTCACGGAATTTTGGTTGATTATTACAAAAACGTAGAACTCACCTACAATATGACTACAAAGCTTTAACACCCCCCCACACACACATACTAAAAGCCGTCTGGTATAATTAAAAATCAGCATGTTTCAAATCACTTTTTTGGTCTTTTAAGTATGTATTTAGTGCAGGGGTCGGCGGACTTTTTTGCCCATTACCCCAAAATATAAACGTTTATGTTGATGCTACTCCGGAACTAAAAAAAAATAAGATCGAAATCATTTTGAGGAATAGCCCTGTATCTATATATTCTAGGTCTATCAACAATGAAATGATTCTTGCAATATCAATAGTCACACTCGCCAGATTGCAGGTTAATAAAAAATCAAAGGGTCTTTGGCATTACCGCTGCACTGGTCGTTAGCTGTTTTTCTATGTCTTGGCAGCTAAAATTTTTTAAAAAAATAATATTTTAATAAACGAGCCGAATTCATACTTAATCTTATACTTATAGGGCTTTAGGCTTAGCCCATGCAGGGGCTCATTTCGCTATCACGTCAGTACAGCGAGAATCATGTCAAAACGGGAAAAGAATGCACTGGTACAAAGTGAAATATAAAAATTCCTCCCGGTCGTCAAAAGTTTGAGAAGCACTGGCTTACAATTTAATTAAGGGCGTTTTACATAGCTTCACGCGTTTTACGATATTACCAGTGGCGGATTTAGCTATAGGGCAGGGGGGCGGCTTGCCCCCCCCCCGCGCCCCTATTGGGTCTAAAATGGCGTACCCCTTAAGACGCCCTCAGGGAACACTAAAAAGGTGTCTCTAGAGCAGAAAAAAAGATAGCTAAACACGAAACTTCTAATCAACTTAACTTCAATACGACAGTATTTGCTTGCTAAATATAGTATTTCAAAACTGTAATATATGGTTTGATCAGTCAGGAGCGTCGCCAAGTGGATAAGTATAGAGAAGTATGGAAATGAATAATATACGTGACGTTGTTCTTAGCAAAACAAAGTTTGCCATTCAGAGGACACAGGGAACATTCTTGCTTTAGTGATGGTAGTTGTAGAAATACTTGAAATTTTCTTGAATTGTTATCTTTATTATCTAAATTAATATGATTCCATTTTAGACAGTCATCTAAAGTTTGAAAAGAAAAATGAACTTTATTTAAGATTTATTTTTGAAAATTGATTTAATTCAATCACTTGCATCTGAATTATCGGAAATAATTGATTTTAAAAAAAAAATAATTATGCACAATTCTTTTCTTTTGTTATTGATTAAACCGTTGATATATCTAAAATTGATCAGATGTCAGTTTCTTTACGTTCAGTTTTAATATCTGAACATGTTGTGGAACGATTTATGGGCTTTTATAAAGCCCCGGATTAACCATTAGGCAACTAAGGCACGTGCCCAGGGCACCAAGCGTTTGGGGGCACCACAAGTCCTCAAGAAAAATGTGTATATTGTCTCAGTAGCCATGCGTAATCGACATGACATTAGCCAATTGCAAATGTAAAATCGAGTCGCCCATTATTCTTAAGTCTCAACCTCAGATCATAAAAGCGTTATAATTTTTACAAGTTTAAAAGACCAGTCACAGAAGGGCGACACCAGAAGAGAAGCAGAAAACATAGCAAAGAAGATACAAGAATTATAATTTTCTCTCATGCTTGTCTTTTGAGAAAAAGCGTTACATTTTCCCAGCGTCAGTCTAGCTCTACAAAATGAGCACGTGAACTTGAGTAAGTGAGCTGATTTGTATTCTTCACTAGCAGATCACTTGCCTGAATCTAGGAATGAATTCGAAAGGTTTGAAGAAGCTGCAAAAGAAATAACACCAGGTCAACTTTGACCTGTAATCGTAAAAGAAAGTGTTGATTGATGGCGATACCCCTGAGGTAACTCTGAATGGCATAGAAAAATTTTTGTTGACAAACTTGAGGCAGAGATTAGTAGACAAGGACGGGTATATAATGATAAAGCAGTTTCATTTTCTTGTTTGGTCGATGTACCATAAACATCTCAGTGTTTTCAAGGACTAATAAATGCTTATCCTGAAGATCTGTACAATAATTTACATACTGAACTACGAAAATTCCACTCATATATTCGTAACAAGTTTCTTGCATCAAAATCTTAATGCAACAGGTCCAGTCATGCTGAATTAAAGTGATAGAGACAACATCAAGTGTGATTTTCCAAATGTAAATATCGCCTTGTAAAAAAAATCAAAGTAGATGAAAAAAAAAGGTTCCTTGTCTCTGCTGATGAATGAGGTAGACTTGTGCACAATTAACGCTACTGATGTACTCAAAAACATTGCCGGATGTAAATCTGTGTGAGCATAATATTGAACATACCAGCGGTCATTGGAGGATAAGGGCCAGAGGCAGAAGGGGACACCCATGTGGGTTTGTGCCTAGGGCAACGAGATGGCTTAATCCGGTCATGCTTTTACACTTTGGAAAACAGCAATGTTGCCGCATTTGCTGAGAAGATTTTAAAGGAACTCCAAATCACAAAAGGGAAACATTGATATCACACTCTGTCAAGGACCAGTGGCGGCGTTAGGTAAGCGCGGGGCCTAGTGCCAGCAATGATCCCGCGGGGCCTAGTGCCAGCAATGACCCCGCGGGGCCAGAGTACTAGTAAAGATCGCTACGGAATTCGACCTTCAAAAAGGATTACAAGAGTGCCCCTTTCGTTTCTTTACAATCGTTTCCAGCATACGTTCTACCATCCACTCTTTGGTTCTACATGTATAGGCTATTAACCAGGACGAGACATGTTCAGGACCGAAACGCGGGGCCTACCTAAGCGCGGGGCCTGGGGCAGTCGCCCCAGTTGCCACCCTCAAACGCCGCTCCTGTCAAGGACAGGCATACAATGACACATCTGTGATGTCTGGAATTAAGAGTGGCCTTCAAACTCAATGATTGTTGTGCCCATGTTTTGAATTAGGTTACTATCGAAGTAATCTGTAAACAGTGATGTGCAGTTGTTTTTCGGTACAGCTGAGAGGTTGTATGCATTCTTTACGTCTAGCTTACTACGTCTATTTCTCTTAAAGAGAAATATAAATCTCCATATGAATCAACAGTAGATCCTCTGAAATGACTTTCTGATACAAGATGGGCAAGCCATAAGCATGCAGTTGATGGGTCATTTTCGGCTGTTCTAGCCACTCTAGAAAATATAAATTCAATGGAATCAACAGAATATAAAGGAAGGGTAAGAGCAGAGGCTAAAGGATTATCTGTTTTAATTTTAAAAAAATTATTTCGTTTTTTCTGATGCTATTTGTATAAAAGTTGTTGGATAATATCTTCGCTGTGTTATAAAACTAACTTGCAGTGCAAGAGCATTGACATTGCATTTGTAAAACAATTGATCGATGTTGGAAGAAATCTGGAATGTTATTAATTTCAAATGAACGTGATCTAGATGAGAAAGTTTACTTTGAATCAACGATAAATCATTTTGCTTCAATGAAATCACGTTGATGGAATTTAATTAGAGCCCAGGGCTCTCTATAAATTCGTATAAACTAAGTTTCTTTCTTAGATTAAAAAAAAATATACAATTGAAATAAATTTACTTTACATTTTGAAAACATATCTGCATATATTGTTGATTCTGCTTGAGTTGTTTGATGATTTGGAAAATTAACTAAATTAGTGAGCTAATAATTAGTGTTTGCGGAATTATAGGTCATTAGTAAAATTTGGCGGCGCCCCCCAAAATTCTCATTGCCCCACACGCAGACAAAGCTAAATCCGCCACAGTGGGGAAGGGTGAGGCTAAGGGGCCGTCCATAAAGTACGTCACGCTCCAGAGGGGTGGAGGGGGTGTAAGAAAGTGTGGCAGTTTGTGACAGGGGGAAGGGGATGGGCGGCCATCTGTGATTCACGGTGTTTTATATTAAATTTTATTTATTTTGTTAATCAAAAATATATTTTTGTTCGAAAGTGTGACGTACTTTGGGTGGGGGGGGGGGGGCACATTTGTGTCAGTTTGTGACAGGGAGGAGGGGGGAGTCATAAAGGTCAAAAATAGCGTGACGTACTTTTTGGACGGCCCCTAATTAGTGAACCACAGGCGTAATCAGAAATCATAAAAAATTATTGAAAATGAGTAAAACAATATTTATACAAACGTAAAATAACCTTGCAAGAAACGTAGATTTCAATAAATTCACTAAAGCGGCTAAGTCTCTTCTAGTTTCAACAATTGTATTTCGTCTTCATATAATATTTTTCAAACAACTTTCCGTTAACAAACAAGTGTTTAATTTTTTTTATATTTAAAAAAAAATCTTTAAGTTTAAGTGTTGTAATACTCATAATAGACAAAACAGATTATTTTTGCGTTGTATTTATAAGTTATAATTTAAAATTGCATTTTAAGCAGGGCCGTCTTAGGCCACTGCAAGCTGCAACCTATGCAGCCGCAGTGGGCCCCGCACTTTAATAGGACCCGCCCATCTTAATTTTCTCTTATTATCCTAAATAATTCATTAAATCCCAACCCAGAGTGGGCCCCGCACAATCTGTTTCGCATACTAAGCCGCATAGGGCCCCGCACAACCGATAAGCACGGTCCTGACCTTTAAATTAAGTACTATTACTACAACTTTAACTTAACTATTTGTTCTTCTACTCTCTTATTTGTTGGTAATAATAAATAATAGTAATATTCACCAGAAATTATTCTTGCAGCTCTTTTTAAACATTTAGTTATACTTTTGTTTTATTTGGTAAACGGTCCAGTACAGAAAGTGCACAACCTAGTTTAGGACTTATAACTCTTATGAAAGGTAACAAATGAAAAATTTAACAATGTTTAATAATTTAATTAAAGCCCATTACCGAAAAAGTCAAAGTCTAGTTAAAGTTAAGCAATTTTTTTTCTCTCCTTTCAAATCAAATTGCTCACAATTTTAAACTATACTATAATTATTAATTAGTGTTAATGTCCCGCTATTTTAGGCACTACGGTAATTAGTAATAACCTAGCTACGGTACGCCACTGAATTTCAAAGTGTTGACATTTGTCATTTGATTAAAAAAATAAATAAATAAAAATGCCGCCCAAGCCGATCGCCCCTTTCTATACTTAAATTAAATATGATTAAATATTGTCTTGTAAGATAAGTTTATTAAATGTTAATGCTGCATAATATAAATGAAAGCAAAGGGAACATGTTTTATTCCAGGAGCAGATGTTAACCCACTGCACAATCCATCCTGCACTATAATAGTGGAAACAGCAGGCCGCTCGTCGTGTCAGCAACGTCCGCGCTCGGCCTCCCACAGCACACAGCCGCGCGGAGCGAATGAAAATTTTGCCTAATTTGACCTCAAAAGTTCAAGGACTCAACGGCAGCCATTAGCAGGAAGACGTATTGTGTGATTGTTACAGTCAACAAGTACGGAATTAAAATATTTCACCGATTTTCACTTTCATCTTTAGCCTTCGTTTGAAGTTTTTCAAGGGTGGATGCGGTTTAATTTTGAAGTATAACCTTTTCCCTTATGTACTTGGATTCTGTAATTAAGCAAGATGAACTTAGGATTAAAAATAAATCCAATGTTTGATTAAATATAATATACCTTTCTTAGTACAGTATTTTATAGTATAAATCCGTGTAGCCGTAGCTGAGTTATTATAGTAAAGAGTAAAGATTGAGTCTATTATTGTAAACTTTACTAATTAAAGAGCGAATGTTGTTGGAATCAACGCTATTTTTAATTATATTCAATTAATAAATATCAATATTAGAATCACCACCGTTAAATAGCAGATATCAATAAATTCATTTTTGTTAAGATGTTACTGTTACAATATTGCACATTTTACTTTTACAGTATTTACAGGGGCATGGTGGGACACAATCACACATCATCAATGAATCAATGTTATAAAATAATTAATAATTATATTTTGAATGTTCTGATTAGGCTTAGGTAGTTATTAGTTAAGGCTAAGTCTATGGTTAAGGCAAGGAGATAGGGGATATTAGACTATTTTTAAAAAATAATAACTTTAACTATAATTTATATTATAATATAATATATAATATTATAATTTAAGTTTAATTCACTTATTAAATATTTAATTATTTTTGTTCACTATTTTCTACACTTATACTTATAATTTATAATTATATTAATTATAACTTATAAACAAATGCCTTATTATTTAAGAATAACTTATCATTACTAAGTGAAAGTGAAAGTGCTAAATACAGTCCATTCTTATTGAAAAATTGAATGGAATGCAATGAAACTAAAATCTTAAAATTTATGCAAAAATACTAATAGACTAATAATTTGCATAATGCAAAAATGGTGATCTCTTTAAAATTGGATAGTGATGGATAGCTTTTATTTGATTAAGAATATGAATAAGAATGATAATAATACAAATAATGCTATACTATATCTGGGTCTTAGTCTTAGATGTTCATGTATATTATTATTTTTATAAGCTTTATTTTTTAAAAGTTTTAAAAAATTAATCACTTAAGTACTAAAGTGAAGTAAGTCTAGGGGCTAATCTAATTACTTATTCATATCCACTCATTGGTTATGCTGATAAATTAAATGTCTAGTTGGGTATTTTTTGGGCATCTGTTTATCTTAAAGTGGGTATGATGTAAATAATTGTCACAAAGAAATGTTTTGCTTCTTGAACATTTCTCCATGTATGTGAATGGAAAAGGGGAGCATCTTATTGAATTGAATACTGAATCTTGCCACAAGCAGCTTGCAAAAGTTGCTGGGAATTACACGTTTCTATGAATTGCGTTATAGACTAATTTTGGGTTGAATTCAGAGTAGCCTTATTTGTAATACACACTACATAGTATTTCAATAACTAATGTCAAAATGCTCTATGATGCTAATTTGTTTTTAAATTTTGCACCAGATGAGTCTGAAAAGTAAAGTTTATTGCATTGACAGTCCACAATGGCACCCATTCTAGCTACTATTACATCAACATATAAAAATTGGAGTCTAAGTCTATGGTAAACATTAGAATCTTAACTTCGGTCTGTTTTTACATTTTATTTTGTTCTTCTAATTAATTTTTAATTTATCATAAAAATACCTTACGGACATAAAAAGCAAGTGAATTTGTAGGTAATAAAAATAATTAGAAGCAGTAGCAAAGCTCTAAGTTCTTTCAGATAGAAGTTAATTTTAAAGTGTTTTTATATATCTCATATAAGCAAGAAACAACATTATGGGCCCCCAAATCCCCATAAGTGTTAAATTATAAAAATAAATTAGTCAGTTACTGCCCCAGGAGTGTAAAAAACAATCTCCGAAAGTTTCATGGCGATCAGATTAATGGTGTAGTAGTCTAAAAGGACATAAACACACACCATGCTTTCATTTTTGTGTGTGTATAAGTACAGTCGAAACCGCTTAAGTCGACGGCGTTGGGGTATGAAAAATGGCATCGACATTACCGATGACCGAGTTAAAGCGAAAACCAATATGGCGGCAAAATATTAACATGCGCTTGAAATTTCTTTATGTACGTGTTGTGCGTTAATTAGTGATGGGACGATTAATCAGAATCGTATCGGAATATCGGGACCCTATTTCTTCACTCTTTCTTAAGGTTGTTAAGACCGTTCGTTTTTAAAGACCGTTTAAGTTTAAATATAACGCTGTTTTGCGGTGATTCCCAGATTGAGCAATACTGTGCCTTCGAAGCCACTTGCTTGATTTTCCTTACAAGCTACACAAATAAGTAACCTACACATCCCCTCATTGTCCCCGAACCATTCTCTTCCTAATCATCTTCTTTGGGTCCGTCCCCTCAGCTTACAATGGACTTAGAATTCCTTCGGTAACTTGATGCTAATAGGACTAACCAACAACAATGGTGTGGGAGATTGAGAGTGGGGGTGGGTAAACTGTCTGTAGTCTGTTATATTATATATTTTAAAATCTGGGGAGCCTTGTTTACAGTAAGCAGCCTATTTTCAAAAGCCGGCGATTGCCAAAGTACCAGAAGCAACACAGCGCTGAGAGCAAAACGCAAGTGGGCTGTGACGTCACCAGCAGACCCCGGTGAGGCAGAAACTTGGTCCCTTCCTTTGGTTATAAAAAAAATCATAGCTAACATTTTCAAAAGCTGGCGATTGGTCATGGGGATCGAGATAACAAATGTTAATTGGCAAATTTGACCCTTTTTTGTGCTCGTGTTATGAGGTTTCGGCGACTTAAAAAAATCGAATTAAATGCCGAGAAAATGCTAAGACAAAGAGAGAATTTGGCGGTTCCAATAAAAAACGTCGACATAATAGGGTGGTCGAGCTAACCGAGCTCGAGGTAAGTGGGTTAGACTGTATATATATATATATATATATTAGGGATGCGGAAATATAAGATTAATTTCTCAATTAATTGTTAAAATGTTATACAATTAAATTATTTTTGTACGGTTAATGGACACATCATCTTAAAAATTATTGGAAGTCAAAAAGTTTTAAAAAATATTATAGCTGCCGATAAATAATTAATTTTCTGTTGATTACACAAACTTTTTGGTTTTAAATTATTGACTGGCGGGAATGTTCAAAATGTTGAGCAAGTTTGCCTACCATGGTTCTAACACCGCCTACTTATAAAACCAAATGAAAAACATATTATGCTAATGGCAGTGATGGAGTCTGACTAAGAGACAGAAAACTGATGAATAACTGCTTAACAAAATGGAGATGAATGTTCCTGAATTCATTAACCCCTTACAATGGTAGAAACTTATTTGAACACCGATATCCAATAATGTCATTCCTTGCCTAGACCATTTTGGGCTTACATTTACCTCAGTTCCATGTATAGGATTATTCAGCTTGGCTGGTTATATTGTCAATTAGACCCGCTCATCACTTGAACCAAATAATATCAACACACTTGTCTTTTTGCGTAGTTGGTTAAAAGATGATATATAAATTAGACATTCCAGTGTTATATAGATTTTCAACAAGAACATTTAATAAGTGTTACTTATTACGACATCATAAAATTTAATTGTTGGTTTTAATCAAAATTAACGATTAATTAACTGTTAATTTTTCAAAAGTTAACAATTAAATTTAAAATTAATAATTAATAGCCCCAATATATACATATCTTATATATATTGACCTAAGCACGTCCATGTGAAGCCCCTGAGCGAGGTAACTGCTGATAATAAAATAAATTATTGAAAATTAAGACGTAAAATAATAAACACTTTGGTGTTGAGATTAAGAAGATGCGTTTCTTGCTATAAAATATTGTGACGTGACTAGGGCTGTCAATTTTTTGAAAAATGCTGCCCGGGTACCTGTCCAAATTTCGAACGGGTACCCGGGTTACCCGTTCAAAACATCGCATAATTTTCACCGTCATACAGCTATACTATGCAACCTAGCCACCTTCCATGCCCCTTATTTCTCAGTAACCACACGGCCGACGTCTAAAAGTGACGTCACATGATTTTGGCTGATTTATACCCCCCTCCCCGCCATTGTCACAAAAACTTAGAACCCCCTTAGAACAAAGATTTGCAGCCGCCGCCCCCTCCCCCATAATTGCTGTACCTGCTTTTTGAAAATGAGCATTTGTGAAATAACTTTATTGTCACTTAAGTTTGTATTTAATGTTAAGTTGAACTCTATTAAATCGATACACGTGTAAATCCATGTAAATCGTCAATAAATAAATTGTAAGCATTCAAGTTTTTAAGTGAAACTTTCATTTTAAGTTGCACTTTTTGATGTGATGTCACATTTCTAAAACACAAACCCCCTTCGTCACAAATGTATGATCGCCTCCTCTGTAGGTGCTAAACGTCATTTTATTTTATTAGACTGTTAGTAACTAATTTATTGACTTTAAATACTGACAACCTTGTATATCAGTTTTTCTAGGTCAACACGTGTTAATTCACACAAGAAGCACAAGCGAATGCAAGGGGTGTGAGTTATATGAATGAAGGGAGGAGAGGGGGGTAGATAAACAACATTTGCTAGTATCAATCGGCGTATTTCAAAGCGAAGTTACTGTCACAGAAGGAATTTTTTTACTAACAAACGCCGCTTTTATCTCTAACATTATTATTTTTGGCAGAGGACTTTTATTTTCCTTATCTATATGATTCTTTTAAAGCGCCAAAACCTTTTTGTGTTTGTGATTTCTGTTTCACGTTGAGAGAAAAAGATGTATCAAAATACATTGACAGATATTTCTCCTTAGGTGTAATTTACTGCATTTATTTCAAACAAACATTTTCATTTGAAAAATTATTTCGCAAAAAGAAAAAAAAAACAACAAACAAAAAAAAAAAAAACGAATGGGAGCCGAAGTTTGACCTCCGTTAATATAGACATTGAAGTTACATTCTCAATTTTCACGGGTACCCGGTCGGAATTTTACTACCCGGGTAATCTGATGGCAACGGGTACCCGGCCTAGACGTGACGTCATAGTTTGAGCTTATATTCATTTGTAAAATGGAAAGAGATTAAAAAGAGCCCTGGTTATTTAAATGTACTTTTTTAAAATGTTAAAATCCCGCTGTGTGTGTAGAATTATGTGTGTAAATCAGTGAGTTTGTGTGTGTGTATTTTGTGTGTGTGTGTTTTTTTAAAAACACTAAAGTGATAAAGTGGGCTAGCTGGTTATTTTTATGCCTGGTAATGTTGCGCCTATAACAAGACTTCTTTTATCTTTTTAAAAATTAATATTTATTTGCAAATTACATCCTTACACTGTTTTCTTTATGTATTTTCAAGAAGTATTTTGTAAAAAGTAAAGAAATCATAGAGAGCAGTGGATATTTTAATGTGATTTTAAAAAAAAGTTAAATCTCGCTGTATGTGTGTACATGTGCACATGTGCGAATCAGTGAGTGTGTATGTGTATGCTATTTTTGTGAACTAAATGTGATGAAACGTGCTAGCTGGTTATTTTTATGTTTGGTAATGTTGAGCCTCTAACAAGACTATGTTTATCTTTTAAAAAACTTTTTAAAGAATTAATATTTGTTGGCCAATTACATCTTTACGCTGTTTTCTTTAAGTATTTTATCCCGTCGTTCGAAAAATTTATTTTCTTTAATCTTTCTCCAGATCTCTGCATTTATGTTTAACATTAATGTACCTAACATCTTGTTTACAAATGTTTCTAAAGTGGGAGATTTATTTTCCTTGGGTGCTTACATAGTTTTTGTGATTTTTTATTTTCTTTCTGGAACGATTGCTCCGTAAACTGCCCCAAATAAATAGATGGGTTGAAAAAAAAGTTCAGTGCTGTTAAAGACTAAAATGGAGTTAGATGCATGGACCTAAGAGTGTGGGTAATAAGTGAAACTGTTATTTTTATATTGAGTGGCAACTTTTTAACCTTTTGAAAGGTACCTTTTATTGGTGGGGGTAGGAGTCATTAATTTCGTCCAACCCTGGGTGGCATAAACACTATAGCTTAGCCATTGTTTTTATACTTTTTTCATTAATTAAACCAAACCAGGAGGGTAAACCTTGCGATTCAAAATGTTTCTTTAAAACCTTATTTAAATTTAAGCATCAATATTCACATAAATAATATATGGCTCATTAAAAAAATCCTATTCGTTTGACTAAGGTCATGCTTAGACTGGAAATAGAAATAACGTTTTGGAGAGCTTTTCCCATGAAAAAATGTAATCCTAAGAAAAGGCATTTAAGCGCTAACGAAAGATAAAACATTCATTAAAAAAATAGTTGCATTTCTATAACAATGCGGTTGCTTGGCACACACTGCAGTTATAAGCTGTACTGTTCTTTAAGGTGTACATATATTTAGTGTAAAGACATATCAACGGTATTACAACTTATATATAGGTTCTAGTTTCAGAAAGTGCGTGTTTTGGCGAAAAAATACACTAACAGCAACAGATATTGTGACATAACAGCTTGATTTTATTTGAGCAATATTATACGAGGGTAAAGTTTTGTATACAGACTGATTTCAAAGACAGATTGTGTGGTTCACTAAATGTCAGTTTTCTTTTAAATTGTATAGACTTTCTTGAAAATAAAGTTTTATTAACTATTCTGATTTAAAATCAAATGCCTACATAATATATGATATATATCAAGGCCTTACCAAATACGTCATTTTATAAGCTTAAACAAGCTACAATGAAAAAAAAAGGCTTTATTATAACTACCAAAAAATTATAGTGGAAAAAGTACCTTTTAATTTATTGCTTTGTTACTACGAAACGAAAAAAGATGGAAGTCATTTTATTTCAAATGACATAATAATTTATTAGAAAATCAATCTCTCAGAATTGAAAAAGCAAAATTTTTTATGTTATTATTCAAGCAAAAAGAAAATGTGTCTTTTAAACCAATATACCCTATATTCCACTCTCCTCTAGGTAAAAATGTTCATATGAATATTATCTGGCTCAAAAAATATTCTATTCGTCTTTAACTAATTTCATGCTTAGACTATAGAATTGAATGGGTGTTTTCAGAGTTTTTTTTCCTAGAACCAAAAGGAATCATATGGAAAGATATTGTTTTCATTTTTTGATTCATGTGAAAACAAATTTAGCCTTGCCCGTTATAATTTTGTAACTGTTAAGGACCTTTGTTTTTCTGGTAGAGTATATTAAGAAAAGCATGCATTATTAAAGCAGAAATACCAAAATTGATGGGTAATATTTAAAGAGAATACCCTCTCCCCCTTTCAATCCTTCTCATTAACACATGTATGCTATATGAAGCCTATCATTTCAAAATAAAATAGTATTCGGATCTCCACAAAATGCATATTGGATAGTTGCATTATAATGCTGGAAACTTTAAAAAGTAACCACTATTGAAATAAAGTATTTTATTTTCACTCTCTACTTTGCTACTTGCTTGTTGTTGGCATGGTCGGACCATGATGAGAATTATATATATAGATAAATATATTTGATAAGGATTTCTTTATGGCTTATGGTTTAAAAAGTTTGCCTACTAATAGCATTCAAATTTTCATCATAGATGGTTCTCTATTGCCAGAGAACTAGATTGAAGACAAAGGTATAAAATTAATTCCATCAATTTAATTTTCATGGTTAATTTATGTAAATATTGATAATTAGATTTGCTAAATATTAGGAAAACTCCCCGCTGTCCTCTAGGACAATACATCAATTAATCACAGTGTATGACATGATGCTTAAAATTATCATTGATTGTATGTATGGTATGTTCATTTTTATTACCAAGAAGCAATTTTTAAATGCTAAATTCTTGATGCTAAATAAAAATTGTAATAATTTCTTTTTTTTTTTTTTAGCAGCACCAATCAAGAAGACAAATAACCCAAATACCTGTCCTTAATAGATTTTTGTGTATACACTGTTGCTGACACTTAGCAGCCTGTTAACTACCAAAGACAATCATTACAGTTAAAATTAAAATTCTTTGTATATACTGTTAATATTGAAGTGACTCCAGGAAGATATTAGTGTGTTCATTTTACTAATTATACTTTTTGAATTTATGGAGACCTTACTATGGACAAATTGTGAAATGCCTAATCAATTGGACTTAATGAAACGGAATGCACGGGGAACTTTCAGACTTGTTCAGTAAATCATCTGTAAATAGTGCACACCCAACCATGGGAAAAGGTGAGTACAGCTTCTATACTTAAACAAGTTTAAGAAATATTTTTTTTCATAATTTAAAATTTTTAATGAGGTATTTTGAAAAAGCATTGAAAATGTATTTTAATGCTATCTTATTTTAAATATGTTTAATAATTAATTTATTGCATTGGTTGAAAGTTCATGCTACTTACCAGCCCCTAAAATTTGCTCTGAGTTTTTGTTAATTACAACCTCATGGCAATTAATTTCTCTTGGTGAGATATGCAGACACAATTGGAACTGCTCAAAAGGCAAACATTGTGACATTTGGGTATGATTAATACATACCACAAGGGAATTGTATGATCAAATTTTCCTTAAGCAAATTACGTTCTGAGAAATCATGCAGCAAATCCAAGAATTCATCTGGTTTTTATTTATGGAATGCAGGCTACTTCAAAGGAAGCAGAGAATGGATTTTGTGTCAATGTAGTTTGTTCTTTTTTCAGCTTAGAGGAATAACAATCGAGTTAGTTTTCAAGGGATTCTAGATGCCTTGTAAACTCTTCTTTCAAACATTCATTTACTTCACATTCAGATTCACATACCACACAGCAGAGTTTCTCAAATGTGGCATTGGGTCCAATATTAATTTTTCTTTGCCAGTTCTGCAGCTGGATAAAAATACCCCTAGATTATTGTGAAATGGATAAAATTCTTTTCCTTTCCCTGAATTTTCAGTTTAAATATTGCTTTTCTAACATGTCTGCTAAATATGTTACTCTTTTAACCCAGTTTTGTTGTTAAATTATACCAAAAGGTCATGTTTCCCTTGCACTTTCAGGAGCATTTTGATTTCATCTTTCATTTCAAATTCACAGCATATCAATTAAAAATAAAAATAATATTATGGGGAGTATTATGTGAATGGGTGTATAAGTTGGCAACCACCTTGAGGGTCATAACAGTGTTAGAAACCCATAAATTGCGAAGCTGTGTCTTATGTAAAATTGTCATTTTTAAAAAAGTTATAATTAACTTCTGGGGTACCTGGTCTTAGTGCTTCAAAAAAACCAAACTCTTAAAAGAACGAGGATAAAGAGTTTTAAGTTGCAGGGTGCAAAGTGACATACAAAAATTATGTCATCATCCTACTTAAACATTTGTGAAGTATGTGCACAGATGTTATCCCTGATCAAGTTTTAAATGTGAGAAAATTAGCTTCTTTACATCAGTGTCTCTGCCAAATGATATTGTTTTCATCAGCCAATAATATAAATTTAGTGAATGCACATAACGTTGCCATTGGCATAGTTGGTATCCTAGTCATTAATCTAACTTGTCACTAAGTATAAAATGACATACATGAATTAATTATTTATATTAAGGAAGGTTATATGAATTGAAATTTTAAATTTAATATATTTATTATGTTCCTTGATTTACACATTTGTTCTTTTCTCTCATCCCTTCCCCCCTATCAATTAGTCTTTGGGAATGATTAGTGATAGTTTTATGAGTTCTTATTTTGAGGTCCATTCAAAAACTTTTTTGTAGTTCAAGTCCATTGTACATAATATTTTACTTGATTGGTAACAACGTTAGATTCTACATTACATGGTTATGAATATGTATGAGCTTGTAATATTCATTGAGGTTTGGTAGCTCCCCCCACCCCCACTCCCCAGTGATATATAAATAAGGCTGCTGCTGCTGCTGCTGGCTTTCTTCTATAGCGCTTACACTATGCTCGTTGCCCAAATAAACACATATTCAATTTTTTCTTAATAAGTCTCTGCCGCCTCCCATTCCCCCACCACCACTGCACTCAGTATGATTTCAACATATACATTCTTATTGCTCTACATCTTCCTCATACTTTGCTCATAGCTTTTGTTGAATTACATGAAACATGAACACTGAACACATGATTATCAGATACATTGGCATTGTCAGTGTGACTTCTACTCCGTGTGTCATTGGATCGCGGACTCTTGGATTGAATTGTACAATGTATTGATGGTGCTTATACTTATATGCAGCGGATTTACTAGGGTTGGTGTCACCCAGTGCGGTAACTCATGGTGCTGCCCCCTCATGACGTTGATACTCCATAGACTAGACCTTCTCCGAGTCTGCCAGTGTAAAAAAACTTTACATTTTGTTGTCACACCTTGTGATGATGGCGCCGATGGCGCCATGTGCAGTCCACGCCACTCGCACCCCCTAGTGACGTCTCTGCCTATATTCATGTGCTAGAAAACTATCCCATGGCAACAATTCAAGATTAAGAATTTAAGAATTTCGAGTGTCTTGGTAACTCCCACTTCCCCCAAATTTCTAAAATTATCACTTATAGATGTCGTCTCGTTGCAAATATATTTCAATATCTGGTCCCTTCTCTCCATACTCATTATTCGCTGTTTCGCTGCCTCTTTACCAGTTTTCCAAGTTTTTATGTCAATGCCAATATTTTTAATTTGTATGTTATGGAATATCACTTTCTACCTCGACATTGGATTATTACTGTCCGAAGAAACTTGAACAACTTTTATTGTTATATTTACTTCAACATTTTTCACCCTACTTAAAATTATAGTGAGTTAACAAGGAAAAGCTGGAGATGCCGATCACTAGTTTAATTATTGTACATCGCAATACGCACGCCCAGGCCCAATGGAAGACACATTGGATCCTTAAAATCATGAAGCCACTAAACGTCACCAGGCCTTTGGGCACATGTGGTAGCTTTGCCCTGAAGTCTAGACCTTTTTAGACTTCCCTCCCTAGAAAGGCTTTAAAAGCCAAGCTCGTGTGCAGTTATGTTTGCGCGTATTACGAGACGATCTTCAAGGGTTTAAAATGTCAGCAAGGCTACGAGAAATGTGACGAAAATGCATTTAATGAAAACTTACATTTTAGCTATCATGAATGCGTCTAATTCGAATACGTCACATTTTTATACAAACAATCTACAAGACATGTAACACCAACATCAACCTATAAATATAACACTAAATCAAAGAGTGAATTAAAAAATTTGTGGCTGTTTGCTAATAGTTTTTATTTGCCTTGGTCTTACTCATGTAAGGTAAAGTAACATGTTAACTTTTCTTCAATATTCTGCTTTTGTTGAAACGCCCTTTTGTTGACCGGGCCTGTGTATAGTCCAGATGTTTAATTCTTGGCAATTCCATTGATCGATTTAACAGCCATCTATGAATATACACTCTGTGTTCTTCTAGCTCTTTACTTAACCATAGTTGTGAAAACGTTAAAAATCAAACATTCAAGTGAACCTGGTCTGAAAATATACAAGAGAACGGACACAAATGGCAGCACGAAGTAATGGAAAAAAAATAGAATAAACGTGGAGACAAGTGCACAGTGGTTTTTGTTATCTGACCACACCCTTTACTACCACCCCTTGCCAATCATAAACTGTGATTTTCCGACTCTAGGGTAAGTCAGGGATCAAAGATTCGTCTAATGCGCTCTCTGGCGATGTCAGTCTTCCTCTATGGTTGTGAGGCTTGGACGCTCACCGCAGACCTCCAGAAAAGAATTAGTGCGCTTGAGATGAGATGTTTTCGAAAGGTATTAAACATCTCCTACACTGCGCACATCACGAACGAAGCGGTCCGCGACAAAATAAGTGCTGTCATTGGCCCTTACGAGGACCTTCTCACCTCAATTAAAAAGAGGAAACTACGATGGTACGGACACGTGTCAAGATCTGGAGGTCTCTCAAAGACGATATTGCAAGGCACAGTCCAGGGAAGAAGGAAAAGAGGCAGGCCAAGGAAGAGTTGGGAGGATAACATCAAAGAGTGGACCGGCCTTTCATTTGGCGATTCCCAGAAGGCAGCTCAGAACCGTGACACTTGGCATGAGTTAGTGCGCAGCTCAAAATGGTGCCCCAACGACCCAGCGTCGGGTTAAGGGATAGTTCAAGTTCAAGTTCAAGGGTAAGTCATGTTCGAAAAAAAAAATGGGGGTGGGGGGAAATAAAAGGCAGAAAAAACATTTAATTTTGTTTTAAAATTGTTCCATCTGGGAGTGGAACCCATGACTTTCCGCGTGCAATGCATGATAACTCCTACACTTCGAATCATATGTTATTCTGTGAAGAAACAACGCAAGTGATTGCAAGAAGCATTATTGCCACACCCCACCCAACTTTTTCTTCTTTTTATCCCACTCCGCTTGCCCACTGTGATCTTTCGACTCCAGCGGGGGTCATACGTCATGCTCTTTTGCACAAGGTCGTTTACGTGAATTATATATAAGGAAGATATTCTCCATGGTGTTCTCCATATGGCAGCTCCAGGAAAAAGGAAGAGAACAGCAGATGCCACTATTCATTGCCTTTGTTGATCTTACGAAAGCCTCTGATTTAGTCAGTTGCAACGGGCTATTCCAATTCTGGGAACAAAATGACTGTCCCACTCACTTACTCGTCTTCATCAGGCAGTTCCAGTAAATATGCAGGTCACAGTGCAGTTCGATGGAGCTGCGTCAGAAGCCTTTCCAATCAGCAGCGGAGTTAAACAAGGTTGTGTACTCGCACCAACACTGTTTGCAATAATCTTCTCTGTACTGCTTCGATACGCATTCAAGGATTGCTGTGGTGGAAGCTGGTTACACATCAGAGCTGATGGAGGACTTTTCAACACTGCCTGCCTTCGAGCAAAACCAAAAC
Source organism: Radix auricularia (assembly GCA_002072015.1). NCBI lineage: Eukaryota > Metazoa > Mollusca > Gastropoda > Lymnaeidae > Radix > Radix auricularia. The sequence continues at coordinate 46,130 of MUZC01000077.1, read as the reverse complement.
GACAGATGTCCTTATTCGTGAGCTACTTTTTGCTGATGATTTGACACTGTTAACTCACACAGAAACAATTCTTGTCAATCTTCTCGAATGCCTGCAAAGAATTTGTCTGCAAATCAGCTTGAAAAAGACAAACATCATGAAAACTTGGAGGTTGTGGAAAGCGCAACCTACCTGTGGCCCAAAGTCTCCAACACACTGTCCATTGAGGACGAAATAAACAGCAGAATTTGCAAGGCAGCTGCCACAATCGCTAAACTAATTAAACGGGTTTGGCAAAACATCAAGCTAACGAAAAAAAAAACTGTGTTTATCGAGCATGCGTCTCATCAGTACGCTGCTATACATTTACGTTAACGAGATATGAAACACTTACTTATACATAACATGCGCGCAAACTTAATAGCTTCCACTTGAGGTGCCTGCGTCGCATCCTTGGCATTAAATGGCAGGATTAAGTGCCAATTAGTGAGGTCCTGATGTGTGCCAATACACAAAGCATGTTCTTAATCCTTAGTGAAAGACGCCTGAGATGGCTTGGACATGTAAAAAGAATAAGCCCTGGCCGCATCCTCAAGGACCTTCAATATGGAGAACTGGCATCGGGAAAGAGGAAATGTCTGCCAAAGGAACACGAAAGCAGCCAGAATGCACACAAGCAACAGAGAGTGTAAAGCTTAAGACCGATCTACGTGGCGCACAGTTGTAAAAGAGGGCTTCATACTTCATAGTAGCGAAGGCTTGAAAGATGGAGGCTACAGACAGAAGAGCTATTAGGAGATAGGCCAAAAAACATTGGGAAGCACAGAATTCGTGTGCACAATCTGTGGTAAAGACTGTCACTGAAGGATAGAACTTCACAGCTACACGAGGAAATGCAACTCAGACCACGGTGATGCACCATCGTCTTGCGAGTCGGAAGGATGCCGGCGATGAAGCAATATTCTGGAGCATGTGTTGCAACGTACGATGCATTGCTTCGAGAACATCATGTGAAAAGTGATTTTAAAAAAAATGTGTCACTTCACATTCAAATTTAGCCCATTGCAGTTTTTGGATGTACAGTTCGCCAAAATCATCTTTCAGGTAAAAGAGACCAAATATTAGTAATTTTTATTTGTTAGCTTTCCAACTATTTCATTTAAGGATTAAACAAGTCCAGTTGTGTGATGTGTAAAGATTAAAATAAGACATTAATCTCAATGTCAAATTAGTATTTGCTCAAACATATCACTAAACCTGGCTCATACATGCTGCTCCAACTGAGACGTTCGCATAATGTCCGCACACCGTTGGAAAATCCGAAACTTTTTACAAACGTTAAAGAAATTGTATTCGTCATACAATAAGTTTGCTGTTGAAATTCGAATTCATGTGAGGTTTTGGCATTTATTTTTATAAAATTCGGAAAACTTAAATAATTTTCGTACTCCGGGTAATCTATTGGAATTAGAAATTGTACCTTTAAATAGGAGTATTCAAAGAAACTTACATGACATTGTCCAGGAAAGACTATAATTATACCTCACGGGTACAAAAAATATATGAATTAATTCATGCCAGTTTGAGTTATTCTGTTATTATCATATTTGATCGAACTCGAAGTTACCCTGTCAAATATAACTCTATTCATTCGAACGTTACTTACAACTGTCAAGCTGCGAGAGAAGCTTCTCTAAAATTATGTTAATGAAAATTTACTGCGGTAAAAAATGAATACAGCAAGACTGACTAATGGCATAGCTGACTAAATTGATACACCAAAGATCGTGCCATGAAAAAAATACTCTAGATTTAGATCTATTTATTTTAAATTTTGAAATGCTTAGTACTTAGTATCCTTTTTAATACTTTTAAATTAGGGCTGTTATCGATTAAATTAAAATTAATCGTTAACTTTTGAAAAATTACTGAATAATTAATCGATACTTTTGATTAAAGCTAAAAATAAGATAATTAATAATTACGTCATTAAACTAAAAATTTCAAGGGAAGTAACAAAAACAGAAAATTCACATTCTTTTTATTTAGATAAAAGTAGTTAAAATTAATGTCAATGAATTTAAATTGTGTTATTGTTAATTAAGTAAAAACAATTTTTAATTGTTGATATCATTTTCCTTATAAAACAGCTAAATTGAAAGTTAACACTTTAATTTTTTTTTAATTGAGAAGTTTGTACGTAAAAAAGCAACTATTTTTAATTATTAATAATTGATTATTTATTGATAAATCGGTAGTATCATGGAAGTTGTTTTTCCCCAATTTTAATCGCTATTTTATCGATTAAAATAATTTTGATTGATAATTTTGTACCGATTAATCGAGAAATTAATCGATAATTTCCGCAGCCCTATTTTAAATACAAATTATCTTTCTTTTATAAATCAACATATGGTTATTTTATGTGGGGGGGGGGGGCCCTGAGTTCTGCCCGGACGGCTTATACCTACACTACGCCGCTGCAGTAGTGGTACCTCGGATATACATACAGTCATACAGAACATCTCTGGGGTTTTGATGAAAATTATATTGAATAAGTAAACATCTATGCTAAACCGATATTCATGTTTTTTTTTAAAATAGCGTTATATAAATAACATCCTTAAGACAATGAAGCTCAGAGATGTTATATTAACTCCCCTCCCCAAAACTAATACATACAATTTTCTCTGAATGAGAAATAAAATATTTTAAAATTCAATTTGAATTATCTTTTTTTCCTAATATACACTAACATCTGTTAGGTTAAAAAAAATAAGTCTTTGGTTAAAACGATGTCACCTAAGTACACATACCTCTTAAAATTGATCATTCACCCGAGGTGTGAAGAGTTTATACTTTATACGTTATTTTATAATTTCAAAGCAAACTCGCATATCTTTTTTTAAAAGTGTTCACGAATCCGTAACAGCAGCTGTGCAGGTCCTTGCAATGCATAGATCAAGGGTGGACAGACCTTTAGTAACCATTTAAAAATATATAAAAAATAGTTGAGAGAAGCATTGAAGCCCTATCGGTTATTAAACATGGCTTGGAAATCTTCCAGAAAACCTTGTAACATAGCTTTCATAAATTGTACGCGAGCCGCACTGTGAACACAGAAGAGCCGCATCGGCTCTTTGCAGTTTGGCAACCGTTGGCATAGATCAGGGGTCTCCAAACTTTTCTGCCGAAGGGCCGCATTAACTGTCAAACAACAGTTTGGGGGCTGACTAGTAACCACCAACTATGTTTTGTGGTAAACTACAGGTAAAAATAGTATATTTTTGGAAATTAAAAGGTCAACAGGGGCCGGATGAGAGGGCCTGCGGGCCGTAGTTTGGAGACCCCTTGCATAGATGAATAGATGATCATTGTTGGATAATACTATAAATTTATAAAGAAGAATTAAAATTCTGATTTAAAAAAAAATGTATTCTTTAAAATTTTAAAATCAACTTAGAGTATTGATATGTCCTTAGAAAATACCAGTTTTGTCATATGTGCGATCAAAACAGCTCAAATGTCAAACGTTTCTTTCCCTACGGGATAGGTGTCATTTTTTCTTACGGGATAGGTGTCATTGCGTTTAAATTTAAGCGAACATTTTGAAATGAACTTATTAAGGCCATTTGACTCGTATGCATTGGGATTTATTTTCGCCATGATTAACTTAAATTCTCAAATCAAATAACGGTTATCCCGAAAGATATGCTTCAAAATACTAAAGAAAAAAAATTGATTTAAAAACAAATGGTATTTTAACTCTCAAATTAAATATATTAAGTATAAATAAAAATAACTTACAACAAGCGTCTGTATATCGTATCATTTATCGTATCGTAGGCTATTTTCATTTCAGCAACTGATAGAGCAACATTTTAAATAAGATATGTCTTCAAGACTTAGAGTGCATATGATAAATGTAATTTTTTTTCTTCTTAAATTATATTTAAATATAATATATAATTTTAATCGATTAATTTATTTAAATCGATTAATTTTTACGATTAATCGTTTAGTTAATCGTTAATTTCCGCAGCCCTCGTTTTTAGCATCATAAAATATTAATTTTCTATTACAGTGTATTGCGCTTTTGTGCATGCTAGTTCATGGAAGGCTTCAACTCGCTCGGGTGCTCTAAAACAAATTGTCTTTAAATTAGTAATTAATTATACCGAGAAAGGCTAATCAATAAATGCACAGCTTAACTCTGTACGTGTATAACTTTATTATTACTATTTCATTAAAAAGATTGCCTTCATAAAAGTCATAAAAAAGCAGACCCTGTTCTAAGAATGAAATGAATTGTCTGAAACTAGTCGCTGATATTAACGACTATATTTTGTTGCATTATCAACCTCTTTCTGGTTGACTTCTTCTTGGACTCAACACCTCAGATAAGTTTAGCTTTACTTTATACTTTTTCCATACTTATTTCTTCACCGAGGGTGGCTCTTTGCCGATACGTTCGTTATTTTGTGGTGCCTTGTCAGGTTCTCGCATGTTCAATATTTTCCCCCGTCACTCCTTATTTCATTTACATCATGTCACGGGATATTTCTTTTCATTTCACTATTAAATGGCATTATGTATGTTTTTTTTTCTTTTAAAGATGCACTCCTATAAACATCATTTGGTCCTCTTCCATTACTGGTGCATATTTAGGTATGTCATGAAAGTCTCCTCTATTTAGTGGAGATTCATCTTTGTGGTCATAGGCCAGATTTTTTACTAAGTATAAGCAATGCGATATCCAGCAACATGTGCAAGATATTCCTCCACTTTTTCTTTCTTTGTCTGTCACAAGGCTTTCGGCGTCATTTGTCTGTGTAGCAAAGTCCATCGGACAATGTTTTCCTCTTTTTAGTTAAACCGATAATATCAGCGTGAGCTCAGCTAACAAGATGTAGAATTGTGTCTCTAAGAACTCAGCATCATAAACTGACGGGAGAGGACATTGTAAACCGCAGTATCTTCTCTCCGTTTAACTTCATCTTTTAGAATTTTCGTTATGTTTGCTATTTTCAGATTTCGCAGCTTGTTTTATATTTGAAAAGTTTGTAAAATATCTTGTTAACTTTATTAAATGGGTATAAACTTACATCAACATTTAACCCTCAAGCACACGTTTGAAGCGGTTACAACAGTAAAGAATTTAAATCTTATCATGCATTTATCAGCTTATGAAATTTCTAAACCGATCAGTCCGTTTTCTGTAATTATAAATTTTTCAGATTGGTGTCACTCCCTTGTTCAGTTTCACCGAGTGCATTCCTCACCGCCTAGAACGCCTCTGGCCCCAAATCAGGAAAACAAAAATAAAGTGAAATATTAATGTAACTACTGTAACCAATCATGCTTTCTAAGCGTTCATGTTTGTGTCTGTGGCCTTTCCTCTATATTATATAAGCTGTATTAATATATTTTTTTAATGAAGAAAACTCTTTAACTTCAGCTTTTCCCTCTCTCCCACCCCCTATTTCCTCTCTCACTCTATTCCTTTCTCTACTTCATTATCTCCAACTCTCTTCCACACTGAACTCTGTACTGGTAGGAAAAGCTGGGCCTACCTACCATTGTTGAAAGACGAATGATAGCGGTGTAATCTTTTATCGTCTGCTACAAACAATGTTTTACAAATGTAAACGGTAGTGTCCATTAAATGAAATAAGTGACGCTATGACATTTAAAAAGTTTACTGTTTTTACATCGAGCTTTAGATAGAATTTGTGAACTCCTAACAGTCAAAGAGTTAAATATATTTTAACTCCTACACTTTAGAATATAACAAAGTAATCTGTTTGTGATTACCAGGTAAAAATACTAGTTATTGTAATTTAATAAAGACTGACTTTCTTTGGCCATGATTGAACAAAGGAATAATTGATACTCTGGTAAGTATTTGATACAAAAAATAAAAGTCATCCCTTAATTAAACAGAACTAGCAAGCTCTCGGATTTTCTGTATAATTATCTGCCCTTTGTGAACGCTATAAATACATAATAAACCTTGACACAAATAGTGATCAGGAAGTAGTTTTCTAGTGACAGTAGGCACACAAGCTGCACCGGGGTACTTCAGATCAGAAGTTATGAACAAATTTGGGATCAGAAAAGACCCCTCCCCCGTAAGCCATAATTTGAACACAGTTATTTATTTTTTATATTATTTAAACACACTAGCGAAGATAATTAATTGATAATTAATAAATACTATTTATACAATTACCCTTGTCTTCCCCAACACATAATTATTCTTTTACCGTAATATAAATAATAAAATATTATTTTTTTTAAAACACATAAAATTAGCAGGAATGTAAAGTAAATTGTAACTCTCCGCATGCTGTATGCTTGGAAATAAAAATAAACTACCTCTAATTATGTTTTATAATTGTAATTTGTTTTTGTGTTACATGTAGAACTTGGGATAAAAGTAACCTATATTTTATTACCGTGCAGGAAAGTTTAGAGATTAAAGTACAAATGTTGTAGCAGGACAGTCTGGTTTTTATGCTTTTAAAATGTTTCATAAATATGTTTGAGCCAAACTTGAGAGCTGTCTTAAACCTATATCGCAATGTAAAGCATCAGATTATGTGAGTGCGAGAACGCATGATGCCAATTGCAGTGTTACAATAACCTCATTTTTCCAACACAACTGATTGCAACTTGATCAACAACTCTAAACCTAATCTATTTCACTTCTGCCATTGAATCAACAAATAATGTCATCAATATTTTTGTTTATTTCTGTCTTTCTATGTATCCTAAATGTATCTAATGTGAACATTTATACAAATTTTCACTTTCGCACTCACGTAATCATGAATAGCTAACCATGTTGCTACAAGAGTTATATTATATATAATATAATATAATATAATATAATATATATATATATATATATATANATATAGAACACGGGAGCGATGAGGTACACACTGCTGCGGGTATACACAGTTACGCATGTCTGTAGAGCGAGGGAGGGTGCCTAAAGTATTCAGTTTATGAAAGTAATTGTTGAGTTAAATTTATATTGTTTCCACTGCCTTAGCAGGACAGATATTTTTCCATATCCCCTTATTCTTTTCAAAATGCATGCTCTTTACAGAATGCACTTAGTTATTTTCTTTTATACACCCACGTCTATTTCCCACTAGAAAAGAAACTATTTGAATGAAAAATGTTTTTGCTTAGGTGTATAATATCTGCCCTGGTTCTACAGTTTCATTCACTTTGCCTTGGGATAAAAGTAACCTATATTTTATTACCGTGCAAGAAAGTTTAGAGATTAAAGTACAAATGTTGTAGCAGGACAGTCTGGTTTTTATGCTTTTAAAATGTTTGGTAACAATAATGAATGGTAATTTTTTATTTTTTTTAGCGTTTCACATTTGTCAAGTTTTATACACAAATCTAAATACTCCTCCGCTGCCCCCCTCCCCATTTAAAATACTATTTTCTTCAGTTCGTTTCTGCTTTGGTTTCTTGCCTTATGGCTTATGCGATCTACTATCTCCCATTTCAGGGGCGGATTAAGACTGCACGGGGCCCCGGCTGCAATCAAATGGGGGCCCTATCCATCCAGCGTCCCTTTAAATAAAATGATTGTTAACAGCTAATATAAGATTGTAACTAATAATTATTAATAATGAAAAAAAAAAGAACACGAAGAAATAACTGTTTGAAGTGTTCGCCGTATGTTACAATAGAGTGTGAAAAGAAAAAAATTGATATTCCACTGTTGGGAATCGAACCCGACACCGCTCGCATCACGATCCTATACGCTCTCCTCACGCCCAGCGGAGCTTGTCTAAACTGCGAAATTATAAAAAAAATTTAAACTATATTTTATACTATGTTCTCTAAGTGAGCCAATAAATCAAGTTTTTTTTCGATTATTATATTTTCAAGAGTTCGTGCAAACATTTGTACACTTTTATTACAAAATATAAAAAGTTTGGGTGCCCCCAAACTATCGGGGGCCCCTGGCTTTAGCCCGTTCAGCCCCCCCCCCCTTTAATCCGCTATAGTCCCATTTAGCTGATGAACGTTTGAACCTTTGTTGGTCTAATAAGGGATTAGCATTACCACCATGTCATTTTTATATTGGCTTAGATGTTTTAGTAAAGACAAATAGGTTTGATCTTAACTTTTTATTTGTCTTAAGAGCCGATTCGTGTTCTACAATAATTATTGCATAATTATGTTGCAAACTATGTATCCAATCACATTTCATGGAACTGCAATTAGCGGAATAGCAATAGATTATCAGTTTTAAAAAATGCATTGACAATTGAAATAAATTTTACCAAAACTCGCGTTTTCGAGTGTTTACTGTTTACTTATATATGCAGACAAGATATATTTCCCAGCAGCATCCTTTTCCAGGTAATGAAAAGGAAATTATCTTGACAGTAGTTGGAAATGTGTAAAATATTTATTTGAAGTTCGAATTTTTCAAAGTAGAGCGTTATTTTCAGATACATGTGTACTCAAGTGCCAGAGATTGAAAAAGTTGGCTTAACTACGAGAGGGTTTTAAAACAGCCGAAAACATAGACATTTAAAGCATTTATTTTTGCATGTTCATAACATACTTCCGGCCCAGGGAAAGGAAACCACGTCTGCTCTTTTAACTAAGTGTCATAAAACGTGTTCGTTAAAATGTTTGATAAATCCCATTCTAATTTCAATACTAATAGATACGTGATTTAACCTTATTGAACTTATTGAATGTTTGCAACCAATGTGTCTTCTCTTCTAGTTAAATCTATAAATACACTAACATAAAGCCAAATTGTAAGAAAGATGTAATAAAGTATAAAGTTATAAATTATTTAATGATACGATAAAATTGCCATTTGGAATAGATGACCTCTACGTGTTTCGATAAGGTTTCTGTCATTCGTCTGATTTCCCAAACATTATTAATCAAACAAGGCATCCTTTTTAAATTATTTTTTTTAATCTGCATTTTATTTTCATGTGGGCACGCAT
>MUZC01000077.1:15370-33628 GCA_002072015.1 Radix auricularia | reverse complement strand
GACCCTGGTAATTACAGACCTGTATCACTTACTAGTATCACATGTAAATTACTGGAACACATAATATATAGCAGAATAGTTAACCACCTTGACAAATATAATGCCCTATGCCCACACCAACATGGCTTTAGAAAGAACAGATCATGTGAAACACAATTGATAGGCCTAATAGATGATCTATCAAAAGGCTTAGATAATAATGATCAAATAGATACAATATTACTAGACTTCTCAAAAGCATTCGACAAAGTTCACCACCTTAGTTTACTCAAAAAACTTAAATACTTTGGAATCTCAGGTCCCTTACATCACTGGATCCAAGATTTCCTATTGGGTAGGGAGCAAACTGTAATAATTAATGGTTCTAAATCTACACCAATAAAGGTTAACTCAGGAGTTCCACAAGGAACTGTCCTAGGTCCCTTACTATTTTTAATTTATATAAATGACTTACCCAACAATATCTCAACAGGAACTAAAGTTAGGTTATTTGCTGATGATTGTATAATCTATAGAACAATCAAGTCAGAACAAGATAGCAAAATTTTACAAAAAGACTTAGATGAATTAATAAAATGGGAAACTAACTGGAGTATGTCCTTCCACCCAGAAAAATGTCAACTGCTAAGAGTAACAAAGAAAAAGAAACAAATAAATTCAAAATATTTCATTCATGGAAAAGAACTAACCCAAACTAAAGATGCGAAATACTAAGGAGTCATAATAAATGAGAAACTATCTTGGAATCCCCATGTCAATGAAGTTATTAAAAAATCAAACAAAACCTTAGGCTTTATAAAAAGAAACTTTTACAAATGTAACAAAGATATAAAACTAAAATGCTATCTCACCCTGGTGAGACCTATACTAGAATATGCATCTTCAGTATGGGACCCATCCACCAAAGAAAATATTGATAAGTTAGAACAAATACAAAAAAGAGCTGCCAGATTCATTACTGGAGAATATTCAAAACTGACAAGAGTAACACCATTAGTTAAATCATTAAACCTTGAAACACTAGAGGATAGAAGAACCAAGAGTAAATTAGTAATTATACATAAGGCAATTAATTCTAATTTAGAAATACAACACAAAGATAACCTAATACAACCCTCAAATAGACATAAAGATAAAAACACCTTTCTTATTCCATATGCAAGAACAAACACATACAAGTTTTCTTTCTTTCCGTCCGGTATTCGGGCGTGGAATGGGTTGCCTGAAGAAACCAGGAAAGCCACCACTTTATCATCTTTTAAAACTCTAGTAAGAATACAGGACTAAACACAAACCATAGAAATACGTAGGACGCAATAATCTTCTGTACAGAAGGAGCGTCTGTAACATATAAGATAAGATAAGATAAGATATTGCTAAAACAATTTTTAATTTTCCTTTGATAGTCCCAACAATGAAATTTTCAAGAAGTCAAGGGGGAAATGAGGTTTTAAGCCACCAAGGCTTTAAATATCTTTCTTTCCGCAATAACAATGGGGTTCTGACTTGGTGATGCAGACAGAATCGAGCAATGAAGTGTCATTCTAACATAAAGACACACAGCAACACAATAGTGAGACCACCAACTGAACATTGTCATGATGCCTGCCCTCAAAAAAGTGGAAGGCAACATTGACAGAAGCTTGATGAAGCAACCCATGAAGTCTGCAGTAAGTGCTACTCCTCAAAATGTCACAGGAGTGTACTGTCGCATGTAAGCAGCCTTGTCTTGGCACACATACCAAAACAATCGTCAGTATCAAGAGATTGGCTACGTCACAGAAAAGATGGTAATTTTCCTAACCCAGGAACAATACCTTTCAAAATTCCAGATAAATACACTGACTTTGTACTACATGATTCAGGAGCAAATGATCTTGATAGAATTTTAGTATTAGGTGATTTTGAGTTGTTAAAGTTAAATGAACAAGACACAAAATATGGAGATGGCACTTTTGACAAAGTACTGACCAAGTTCTACCAGCTGTATACTTGGCATGCCACAGTGGGAATCTCATACCCACCATGTCTGTATGTTTTATTGCAAAAAAAAAAACAAAACAACAACATAGGAACTTATAAAAGAATGTTTGACATTATTAAAAGCCTTTTGCCAAATTTGGCACCACAAAAAGTCTTAGTTGATTTTTAAAAAGCCTGCATGAATCATAATGAATGCAGTAAGAATAGCTTTCCCAAATGCTGAGGTAAAAGGTTGTTATTACATGTATTTATCTCTGTCGAAGTCTTATTTGTAAAGTTAACACTTTTGGACTTTAGGCTGAATTTCAATCAGACATTGATATTAGATTGAAATTAAAGTCTCTTGCTGCACTAACTTTTGTCCCAGTTGGTGATGTGAGAAATGTCTTTGCTCTGCTCGCAGCTACTTTTCCAAATGCTGAGAGTTAGAATGAGATTCTAACATACTGTTTTTCAACCTACATTGAAGGGGCAGCAGGCAGAGAGACTAAGATTCCCATCTGCTTATGGAATCATTATGATGTAGCTTTTCAACAGTGCCCTAAGACAACAAACTATTGTGAGGGATTTAACAATGCTTTGAACTCCTTGTTCCACTGCAGTCATCCCAGTATATGGTTCCTTTTTGATGGACTACAGAGGGATCTGGCCAATCACAGATTGACAAGCCGTGTAGAGGTGGAAAAAAAAGAAAATACCACGATCTTCATGTTTTAGTCGCTACTTTTGTACAGGGCTATGCTGAAGAGAATGACAAGTTGAACTATTTGAAGCAACATTTGGAAATATTTTGTATTTTATTATCTATAAGCTAAAATTTAGAAGTAAATAAATAAAATACATATTGTGATTAGTATGATTAGTAATATTGAAATACATAGTTGTTTTCACATTTTTTTAAAGTCACTTATACTCAATGTTGTTATTTAACTCCTCTCTAGTTAGCAATTTGTTAATAAATTAAATTTAAAAATACAAATTTAAAATAAAAAGACAAAACAAAGTCATAATAATATAGTTTGAGAACTTATGTAGTCGGGTACCTCAGCCAGATGCTTTACATAAAAAATGGTAAAACACATACATTGTAATAATTGTATTCAATACAAATAATTACAAAAAACATTCATATGTTAATTAAACAGAATATATACTTATAATTATTGATGGCACACATAACAGCAATGACAGATTTTAGTGACATGTTGAGCTTATAATCTTTTACAACCAACCACTTAAAATTCAAGATCACACTTTAAAGGTATAGTATATGAATATGACTCATCACAATGTTTAATGAAAATAATTTATCTTCATTTTCACACTGTCCATAAAGCAAGACAATTAAAAAATATTGAGAGTTATTGTTAAAAAAACTTTTCATCTATCATTTGAGAGGCATTAAATAACTAATAATAAGCTTTTACATGCAATTAGTAACAGAGTTAATGTAATGTAGGCGTATGGAAAAGAACTCAATAAATTTTTAATTTAGTGCTCCAAACTCTTCACATTGTCATTTGACTTATAGGCAAAAAGACTTTAAAAAATAATCCCACCCCCCATTCTCCACAAACATGTTTGCCTAGAGTCTACTAGACTATTACAGAAATAATGAGGAAGCACTAGAGCTTAATAGTAATAGCAACAGGAATTTAAAAAATAATTTTAACTGGAAGAATATTGCTAAAAATTATAATAACATACATAGTATTATAACCTTTAAGTTTGCATATTGTTCTAATGGTTGTTTAAAGTCTGATGGTAAAGGTATGTGTAATACTAGTAAAAGTAATAAAATATCAGACCATTGGTTTACAGCTAGGACTTCCTTCTACACTATTAATAACCAAGATTATGTACCAAATAAATCTGCGGGTTGAGAGAGAGTTTGGAATAATATTGCTTGTTAAGTTAAGCAGTAATAATAATTTAATTTTTAAAACTTATTTGCCTTTAGAAAAGTACAATACCAACTCATATTTTTCTCTTTCTTTTACTTTTATAAAAAAGAAACACACAGATATATTTAGTCTTTAGTCAAAGTGTTATTTTCAACTATTTATATGACTATATGCTTAGGCATTAGTATTATTAGTTATAAACTGTTATTTGTTTAATAATCATTTTACAATCTTCCATTTAAATTTAACCAGGCCTACATGGCTAAACATGCTGGAAGACCAAACTACGCTATTCTATTTTATTTTATTCTTTAAAAATTACATCTCTTAAAAATCATCACTTAGCCTGCACTAAGCAGTGTTACTAGCACGAACTATTTCAACTAGACTCTATACATTTAAAAGTTAATACTTAAAATTATGTAAATGTATATTATATTATTGTAAGCTTTAAACATTATGTATTTTTGCTGCAAACCTCCTAAGCCTAAATCCATTAAGAATCTAAAAATTAGCAATGTATAACTTGCAATTTGCGCATTTGTCGGTGTGCGCTAATGTAGCCGTTCGCATTTGTCCCTGTGCGCGTTTGTCGGTGTCCGCATTTGTCGATGTGCGCCATTGTCCGCGTGCGCAACTATCGGTGTTCGCGTTTGTCCTGTGCGCTTTTGTATCATTGCGGAATTGTCTGTGCGCATTAGTCGTGTGCGCGATTGTCATGTGCGCGTTTGTCACGGAACCATNCACACCCCCACCCCACCTCTGTCACTCTGTCCGCCTGCTTGTCAGTCTGTCCTATTCTATCTCATATCATCCATTCATTCATCCATCCATAAATTAAAAAATCAACTACTTTTGTTTCGCTTTTTTAAAAATTAAAATAATAATAAAAGTAAAATTGATATTTTAAAACATTTTTCCCTGTTAAAATCACACTGAAATTGTCAGTAAATTTCAAGATTTATTATTTTATATTTATTGTGCATTCAGTATAAATAAAATATCTCCATAGCATGATTAAAAAATGGGTGCACCCATAACCACATTCCGGTACATCTTGTTATAATGGGTCAAAACGAAATCTGGACACACATTGGAATTATTACTGAACGAAACGTGTCAATCCGATATGAAAATTGTGCGTGCATTTGTTTAGTTGAATTATTGAGTCATTTAAAGTTAAATCCAATTCGTGTTATATGCTTGTATAATTTGTTCATGGCAGTACAATGTTACACCATCTTTTACTAACCTAAGATATATTGGACAGACTTATTTAGAGGTATCCGGTATTTGAGTGGAAATAATAAAATTTACTACACTTATAGTTGTTCCAAGATAATAAAGTTAAGAGACATTTAAGAATGACTTCACTTTTGACAAAGGCTAAAAGCATTAACCATTCTAGGACCAACATACACATCCCCTTACGTCTATTTTAAGGTCTTTGGAGGGGGAGACAAAGCTATAAGGGTTAAGTAACACGCTATTGTTGACCACGAGTTATGGGTATTTTTTGTGAGTACGTTCACGAAATCTGCTACCAAATTATGTTTTATAAATTGTATACATGAAGAGTTTGTGCAAATCAGTAGAATGTCTTTGAGCATGAACTATTTAAAACGCCCCCCCTCCAAAAAAAAAAAAAAAAATATCCTCACAGTTTTTTTTATCATTTGAAGACAGGAGCAAGTCAAAATGTTCAAATAAAACATATTTAGTTGAGACAGTGTTTGATCTGACAAGGCTACGCAGGGCTCAAATTGCTCATATTTAAATCAAGAACTAGAACGCATTGTCATCCCCTCCAGTGGTGTCTTTATTTATACCAAGTAAAGGATAATCTTTATTACCCAACTAAGTACCTCACTCGTGAGAAACTGATCCCCTTCTCCTTGAAAGAAATCATGCTGATACTCATGTATTCCCCCCCCCCCCCCCCCCCCCCCCCCCGCCAAACGTATCCGTTTTCTCGAGGTAATCCCACCCCGTTACACTGAAATACATCCTCCGTTGCTACGAACTCTTTGATTTGAGTGTTTTGGATAACGATGGAACTGTTTATATGCCACTATTACAAAGCCGCTGGGTCTGATAAGATGTGGTGTAATTGAAATGCCACCCCTCTCACCTACCCCTCATTCAACCCTGGCGACCTGGTACTAGCACTAGTCATCAAAGTAATGGCCCTCGCTCCACGTGATAGAGCTGACCAATGCTGTCGGTGTCAACAACCTCTTGGTTATGTAAGTGGCGTTTGTAAACGGGGGGGGGGGGGGGGAACGTTATAAGAGCGCCTTAACCATAACTATCACCGGTTGGTTGGCTGGTAGACGGCCGTGTGGCCATACCAGCTTTCGGCGCACTACCGTCTCTCCTGGCGCTCTGGCCTATTTCACACCGTGGATTAAACCGAATGTTTTTATAACTGTTAACGAGGTTGTGATCTGCCACCAGCGCATATTTATTAAAATGGTAGCCAGCTACTTGCGTGTGAGAAGTACGTTAGTCTAAGATATAGTCCAGGCAAAGAAACGATCACAGTTTTCAGTGACTATTGCTTATGATTGGGGATAAGTCCCTCCTGATTGGGGATAAGTCCCTCCTCGTTTGCGTGGGTCAGTGTGATATTAATAGTGGTCAGTAGGACACGACTTCGTGATTAGCCAGTGTTGGCTTATGTGCTGTGACCATTGTGTGTTATCAAAAGTCTTTTGTTTGATTAGTGAATGTAATGCAACTATTTAATCAAAGTGTTTTTATTAGTCTTTTTTATTCTTTAAAATATAAGTTTACTTAAGAAATAATTTGTAATTGATATTGTAGAAGCGTGTGAGAACAGATATACTTTAATTTAAATATTATAGGTAAGAGTTTATTCAAGACACCAATAAGTCTATGCATATTTTAACGCTTTGATTTTTTTTTTAAAACGCAGATCTCTATTTTTACCGTCATAAAAATAAGTTTTAATGCCCCCCGCCCCAGTAGAATTCCTCAAGTTAACAGTCTGTGGACCGTAGACTCCCCTGTAAAATTTAACCAACCATCTTATTTTGTTCAGCTGCTTTTTACATAATGTACGATTTTTGTGGAAATAAATGGTCTCAAGACTGCACACAAAGTTCATTAAAGTAGGAAAAAACATCATTATACTAGAGTATTATTATTATTACTTTGAAGCAACTAGTGAGTATTGATAACGTAATTTGACCATTGGTAGACTATATAAGGTAGTTTTCTGTGATGTTCGTTTTTACTTATTTAGATTGACATTGTCCTTTTTTAAAAACCACGAAATGGGCAATTTCGTTTTCATAGATACCTCGTGGAGTACCGAGGGTATTTACCATAGGCGCCACCTATTTCCATATAACGACTTTACTATTAATAGGGATCATAAACATTCATAAATGTATAGTAAAACTTTGCGACTCTGCTTTTATATCTCCGGTTGGGCCAAAAGTGTTCCCTTTATCGACCAAAACATTCTAAGATATGCGTTTAACAAAAGATTTGTTAAAGAACATTCTTTAGTGATACTCTCATACTCAGCAAGAGGGTCAAAAGAACGGTTTTATCCTTTCGGCATTCAGGTATGGAGAGCCATTTTCAAGAACTATGTAATTTATACTCTGTACTTTTAGGGGAAAAATAAAGGTTTTTATTTCACAAGTGAAAATCATGATCCTTTAACATTAACACATATATATACTTGTACAGAATATTTTGATGTAACACCATTAAATTATGGATGAACATTTTAAGTAAAGCTCCGCCCCAATAGAGTTTTAGTGGATAGGGAAGTCAATGTTTAAAAAAAACAACAACACAAATAAGATTGGCAGCAAAAGGGCATCGTTGGTATTATAAATTATAGTGTTAAAGTCTAATTGCGGGGGCCAAGTGTATGCCCTAAACTTCCGATTGACACTCCTGGCCTTAGTAGAAGTGTCAACGAACTGTGACTGCACGGTTGGGAATTCAACGAACCATGAGTCCTCACAAATGTAACACTATGACATAAAATTCCTTTACCATTAAGTTGTCTTTCAAATTATAATTGATCAAAGCCACTAATTGGAACCGTGGAATCGAATTTTGGCTCAGTAATGTAAGTAGATGTGATTAAAATAGGACTGACAATTTTTAAGATACCGGTCGTTTGAGACCAAAAAATATGCAAATCAACATAAAGAAAATAAATAGTTTCAATTTTAGCTAGAAATTAAGCGTTTAAATAGTGTATCGTCTCTAGTTACACTTAAAGCTATAAATATTCAGCGCTTGTTGTCTATTTAGTGATTCATTAGTTTGCTAATAGTACAAGTAATAAGGCAACTTGCCATGACATTAATCACTAGTAGACCGAATTTCGAAGTTGTTTGTAATAGTATAGAGTATACGCCATGTTTTTAGATGTGATACAATTTATAGCCCAACAACTATATATAGTACTTAGTTCGTTAAAGCTCACGTTTAACAAAACTGCACAAAATGTATAGTTTTACTGTGTATGTAACAGTATGTTGCTTAAAAAATATTTGGATATCAATGTTTTCCCCAAAGTGAGTACACTTAAATATGGACCCGCAAAGATATGAATCATATGAGTATAAGTTTAAGCATTTAAAATGTTACACATTAAATATTTTTAAAGTTTTTTTTATGTGTGGTTACCATCCCCATTGGTTTCACAATGTAGCACAACAATTTAATACGAAGATAAAATTCACAGCCATGCAGTCAGTATACACCGACTTCTCGAAGTCAATGCATTATGGTCAATTTAGAATGGATATGGTCAGCGTTTTATTTTTCTTAATTACTAATGCTAGTTCATCCGCTTTATCAAGTAAGGGCCCCATGAGATGAAGTCGTTCTATAATTGGTCCATATTCATGCACCAGTTTACTATAATCGTTCTTGTCTCTCCCTAACTGGGTTTGAAATATTGAGTCTTATATTCGCCCGGATTCAAAATATAAAACATTTTTTGAGGGCAGATATGTCACCTGACTCGGCGTGTAATGATCACATCTATCTCAAGATTTAATAGTCTTATAACTTTATTTGCCTTATCAGCAAAACTGTCAGTCTTGCAAGAAAGGGCCGCTTTAGCTAAATAAACTTATATTTAAAAAGTCTGATGTTAAATTTAATGTGTTCTCTCTAGTGGAATAAGAATAGATTTGTTTAAAATGTGGCCCGCTGAGTGGGAACAGGACGTCCTTCAGGCGGATTATGAGCTGGAAGCTTGCAGTTCTGACCAAGGTAAGTGGAAATATCCGATATCGGCTGTTTCTCTAATGCTTCCATTTTCATTTTTTCTAGATCACTTATGTAGTACTATTTGAACTGTATCACCCACAAGAACAACTATTGAGTGATTGCTAGTTAGTTCTCTTAGTTATAGGGATAAAGGAGGGTAACGGGGTTGGGTGTGTCCCGCATCGAACCCAAGGTGAGAAAAACATGGCAATAATCGATAGATGACGCAGGCGGACTAACGATATTGGTAGCTCAGTTGTCCCCTCACGATGTCACCACAGAGCGATTGATTGGGGCTGATAGCGACACTCGACCGGGTCGTTTCAAAACTATAAATGCTGCTTATCCTCTTGTAATTAGTTGTTTTTTTATTTATGAACAATGTTTGAGATATTATGTTAAACCATACATGCCAATATATGTTGCGTGCTCACCTTTATGTGTGTGCTATCCGTTTTACTTTGACCCATAGATTTATGTTATTAAACTACTATACTATAAAGAATTACAAAGTCCTTTACCTTTACTATGTCCTTTATTCTGATAATTATACGTTTTCAGTAAATTCTAGTATTATGGTATATTGTTATTTGAGTATTTAAATTAACGGCAGGCTAAAAACAAAAATCTCTAATCAAACCATAATGAAATAAATGACAATATTATTTTAAATCTACATTTTGACTGTTGTTTTTATTGGAGTACGCTCTAAAATCACCCCCACCCCCTTAAGCAACTTATTCCCCCCCTCCCTTAATTTATCACCAAAATATGAAAAGCCTTCATTGATTTCATTTTTGTATCATAGCATTCCTTTCAAGAATATACTTAAAATTTTTTAATATATTTTTTATAAAATATTTTGATGAATATTTTTTTTAAACGGCACTCGGTTCGAAATTAGGACCTCTTGAATCAACTATAGTTTGTATAGACGAATTTAAATGTAAGCGTTTTAAGATGAACAGGCAATTATAGGTTTTTATTGCATATATTGCGAACTTCTGGCCCATTCGTTTAGGTAATATTACAAAATAAAAGCATAAATCAATTAACATCAATACATTAACCGAAGGCTATGAATCTATGAAGTCGAGTATATGATCAGTAAAAGTTTTGGGGAAATTATCAGATGCTGTTATAATTATCTTTTAACAGGCCCAGTAAAACTTATATTATGTATTTGCGATTGAAGGTATTATTATTTTTAATATAAAAAAAATAATTAAAAATTAACCTCGTTTTTATAGAAAACTGCTAAATGCCCACAATTCGTATTATATCCAAGTGTCAAAAAACAATGTGTTCCCTCTTTTGATTGCCATAAAATCATAAAGAGGATTACTCTTCCTGATACAGTAGACATACTATCTCACTTACTAATTTTAATAACATTTATATGTAATTATTGAATGCATTGAAATTAAAATGTTTTAAAATAGTGTAACAATTTCTAAAAAATGTGATATCAGTTAGATTTTAATAACAAAGAATAATTTCCATTTATTATGCATTATCATACAAATGCAGTTAGCCGATGAATGGATACATTTGTGTAACAGAAGATCTAATATCTGAGTTCCGCTGAAAAAAGGTCTTTAGCTCTAAAAACGATCAAATTACCGTCTACTCCACTGCATTCTTACGATTTGCCTATTAACAAAGCAACCATTGTACCCATGGCGGCAGCAAGTTTTGCAAGGACATGTCTTATTTCAATGATCATTTTACGTCGTTTCGGGTCTAAGACACTGGTTTAAGCTTTCCATAACGGAACATAACATTACCAACACAGTCTCAGCATGGGGTGAATCAAACTTTGGAATCTCATGCCGGTAGTGATAATGAGGGGTATATGTAACTTGTGCTGATGTATTTGTCATTCTATTTAGGAATGCTTGCCCCCTGCCCCATCCACTCCAAAACCCAACCTTTCCCGGTTGGAAGAAAGGTCGAGGCTGTAATTTCAACACTAAGGTCTCCTTCAGTTATTGTACATTTACCACTCAAAACTTAACCTTAAAAGTATTTAATTCTTGTCTTAAATATACTTTTTAATTAATTCATAAAAACTTCGATAATCTTCGTTTTCAAATTTAAAATCACCTTTGGCGGTTGGAAAGTTTTGAATGGTCGCCTTTTGATATTTTAAAATTTCCCCAGAACAGAAATTTGAAAAAAAAATCTTATTATTTTAAAATAGTTAATATAAGCACTAAAACGTGATTAACAATCAAACACTTTATGGTTTAATTTTGCTATTTACTTAGAATATTTCCCCCCTTCCCAGTTTTTGTTTTAGTTCCATTAACAGACGTTTTCATGAAGAATTAATATTTTAACCATTGTCAACTTGTAACTTACGGTGTCACTAATAATTATATCACAAAGGAGTTAATTGTGTGCTTTTAAAAAAGCGACTATAGCGTAAAGTACATGCTGCTGCACTTCTATCCTAGACCCTTAGGTTGGAAATATGTGCAATAGCCCGAGACAAACATTCACGGTAGTAGAGACAAGGTGGTCAGCGAAAGGTCACATCGAGGACAAGTGGGAATAGGCTTCAACGGTTCGTTTCTACCTGCATGAGTTGGAGGGGAAAAGACGAACAAAGCGTATAACAGACATTGTTAGCAGTCGGCTGGGAGTGGACACGTCCGGCAGTAGGTCACCCTACGTAGCTGTGGAAACAGTGACGTTTTTATTTAAACTTTAATGTCTTAATAACCTTTACCATTAATGTTGCACATGTAGTTAACATGACATAAGCAATAGACATACTGCTGAAACCAGGAAGTTTTAAAAAAGTTGATTAATCTTTTAAAATTATTTTAAAAAAAAAAAAAAAAAAAAAAAAAACTTTAGTATTTTTCTTAGGAATAGTAATTATGATTATATATCTCTTCAAGGGCATCGAGTCAGGAACAATATTACAAAAATATTTATGAATGAACCATTTTTATTTAACATAATACTGTATGAATTCTTTATTAACTATCGCGAATTCGTAATGCTCATTATGTTTTGATTTTTTAAAAATCTCTCCCACCACCACCACCATGGGGGGGGGGAGGGGCAGTTTTTCTTCTTCTGGTACTTCGAATTATTTCTCTTCAAATATTCACGTTTTTCTTGTTGTAGGGTCCAAACTCTAAAAGAAAGCCAAATTAAGAACATAGTCTGTGGTAGCGCGATATCCACTAATCTTGAATTAGAATAACTCCTGTTCATAGGGTCAATTGTAACCATATTAGAGCTTATGTTGCGGTGTATGTTCTCGTCGCCTCTGGGGATATCAGTGGCGTGCGAAGTGTCCCCTTCTTACTATGTTATCAGTATACTTAAGTAATAGATTGGATGATAATTACATGACCTTTTAGTATAGTTTATTTAAAATTAATATGGGACGGTACTGCATTTTGATGAGGGTGTAAGGAAGAGAGTTGAGGGAATTGATGCTATCTAGAGAAAACATTTTTTGGTAGTCTACCAACTATTGGGCTTTAACGAAAAATTAATTGCCAGTATATGCTTCCTTTTTTTTCTTTTGATTTTTATATGGTAGATTAAAAAGTGTCTGGGGGGGGTGATTACCTATATATACATATTTTTATTCGATATAAGTTTATTCCAGAACTAAACCAGTGACTAACGATGTCACTGATATTTGATAGCTTTACGGACATTTCCTTCTGGGTTTATATTTTAAATCTTAATAGAAAAGCAGTGAGTAAATAGATACAGAGATGTTTCAAATTAAAGAACAAAGTAGCTTATCTTTTTAAAACCAATCCCTTTATAAGTGGACATTTCTTTCTCTTTAAGATTACCTGGTCTACATTGACCAATGCCGTTTCCAAATTACGAAATGCATTGAAAAAGAAGCCTTTATTTAAATGTAGATGTAATTAATGTAATTAGACATTCAACTTTATTTGTAATCGGTCTTTATGAAGGTTTGGCGTAATTCTGTGGTTAATAATTATATTGCCAGAAAAGGCATTTAATATTCACAAATTCATGCACTTTTTTTTTCAATGTAAATAAGTCATTTTTTGTCTGGATTATAATTATACCCATCACAGAAGTAGCTTGACTCAAGCCAATCTTGTTATTAATGAAATACTTATTGAGCCCGAAGAGAGTCGTATCCAATTCGCTTTACTCAATTTACTCGTCTACTTATAATTTATTAAAGGGATGAAATAAGTCTCGAGCTTCCGTATCTTCTCAGCTGCAGACAATTGATTGTTTTTTTTTAAAAAGCTATTTTAACGGAACTGACCATTAAGCTTAATTGGTTTTTAAAGATTATTGGTTATAGTTATAACTTATAAAACGATTTCTATCATTGAACAATCTAGTCATTGTCTCATTGTTGACCGGAACTGGGGCCCACCAGTCAGGCTAGAACTTGCACTGTGCAAGGTATGGGTGAAAGGGTTATCCTTGGGTCAAACTGCGGCCACTCACAAAAGCTATCATTTTATGCCCCAACCGTCCCTGTTCAACTGAAGCGGTGGGAAGGGCGTGGGCTTGGCTGACTGCGCCTTCGGTCTGAGATAGTCAACACTACAGCAGGAGAAGATGAACGAGAGAGAGGGAGAGAGAGAAGGAAATAACGGGAGAAGGGTGGCAGTGGGTTTGGTCGTTGGGGTCAGTATTTCTGTCCAGCCATTGCTTTTGCCCCGGATACCCGGCTTTAGCGTTTGTTGTCAAACTGAATGTGTTCACATTGGTGCTAAAACTCTCATTCTCCCTGTGTCTCCACATCACATTATGTGTTCCACGTTTGTTTGTTGAAAATAAGAACTTTAATACGTTTTAAGCATTCCCAAATTAAGGTAGGTCGTGGAAATAATTTCTCTATTTAGTTTACACTATACTTTTATACGTAAAGCAAAACGAGCGATATTTTTGGCGGGGCCGGAAGTATTTAATAGTAAGAGACAAGTACAACGTATTAACATTCATGTTGTTGTTAAAAAAAAAAATTAAACCTCCCCAAAATGTTGTTCTTTTTGTGCTTAGTATACTGTTGTTTATTAATGTTTATTGAGAAATATTTATTTTGGCCGTTCTACATCTGAGCTTCAAAGTCATCCGTACACTACCACCAATAGACTAATGGGACAACAGTACTAAGTATCGTTGATTTTTAGCTACTCATAACGTGTTTTTAAAAATGTAGTATCTGTTGACATATTTAGTGCAGCTGTCATTCAATTATGTCAGTAATCCTGACCAATATCAATATACGCCCACAATATTTTCCAGTGAGGCCTATGATTATTTGATAATTGTATTAGACCGTCTAAAATCTAATATATAATATCGCCTGGACCTACTTTTAATTAGTAATTAATCTCTCCCCTTTCTCTAGAGTTCAACCAAGCGAAATGTATGAGGTAATTTAAAAATTACTTGATGGATGAAATCAAACAATATATTTTACAGACAAGTGCTCCTGAATAAATTAACTAAAATTTTAGCAATACCACCTTATACACATCCCAAATGCAAGAACACCAGATTTTTTAGAATTAAAATTTTGAAAATATCTTCAGTGGACTGGTGGCATTAGGTCTACCCCACTGCTCTCTCCTTACACTTACACTATCTTGGCGTGCAGTAGTTAAATTTTTAGGACCACACCTTTAAAAAACCACACCAACAAGCTTTCATGTTAAGTTCTTTCAGAAGTGAACCAAAATACTAGTGACTTTAATGGATCAATCATAGGCTTGATGCTAATTATTTGATCTCAAATGAAGTCCTTTAAAGCAATTCATGCTATATTATAATATATTTATTTGTAGCAAATTGTTGGATTTTTAATTAAACTAAACTATATATCAGATGTTCAGTATTGTAATTTGGCAAAATGAGTCTAGTACAGATCTTAGCGTAGATTTTGATAGTACTTTTTATAATTTCAGTGTCTTGAAAGTATAATTTGTTTTTAATCTTTTCTTTATTTTTAAAAATATATTTAAAAAAATATTTTTAAGTATAAATCCCTTAAATGTACCGCTCTGGTTTGAAAGATTCTTTTAAATGGTGTCTGTGATTGTTGATGGTGACAGGTGATGAGCTTGGACTGCCTCTATTGATTTTCTTGTGATAATTTGGTGTATTGATTTTTCTTAAGATTATTTGATGTATTTCCTGCTTTCTTATCTAAGCATATCTTTAAAATAATATTCTTAGAACTCAAAACAACAATTTAAAAAATGGCAAAATAATAGTTCTAACTTGTTTGGGCGTGTATCTAAATATAGTTTAATGTGAGTTTTAAAAACCTTTCAATTATACATGTTCCAGTTCTGACTTATAAACTTAATTTTTTTTTTTACAATTGCATTAGTAATACGAAATATAAATTATATATTAACCTGAGAAAGTATGCGGACTGTCTAGCTCTAGATAATGGCCTCTTACCAGTTTAGGAAAGGGCCAACATATTTTTGTGACAAAGTCAAATTTTGTTGTCAGACGCTACTCCTGTACTCTTATATAAGTTTTAGGTAATAGGCATTTGTTCAACTAACATAGAAGATAACTAAATAGAACGAAATGCGGTAAATGTTTCTCACAGTCATTTTATCCAAATTAGAGGTACTTTTTGTTATTTCATTCCTACAATTGTTAAAACCAACCTGCAGAGAGCCAGTCATCCATTTCGATGTAGCGTTTTGTCAATGTCCTATATTTTCCATCATGTTGGTTATGTAAAATTTCAAAGTGACCTTTATAATGTTGCTATTTGAACCCAGGATCGCTGCGGGTAGAAAACGGTGTGTTGGCGTGAGGGGGGTTGTCTCTGAATTAGTATAATATTGAGGAATTCAGGACATATCCACTGGAATCGTTTTTTGCCATAGATATGGTGACACTATTTTAATTCTGGCTTAAAATTTCAACTTTAAAAAAGCAACTCCTAACGATCAAAATATGTGAAGAGAGTAAGCTATAAACTGTATTTGACGATAAGGCTAGACTCTCTAAAAAATGTGTGTGTTGGGCACTGTTGGGGTGGGATGGGGGTGGGGTAGGTACACTTATCCATTGTAGAAACTCTTTACAAGTAGGTCTTTGTATTTATCAGTTCAACATTTGGCAACAGCTAGTGAATGTGAGATATGTGTAGGTGGAGACGGCTCAAAACTTCTCCATAATCAATACACGTTGGGGGTGTAGGAGAATTTCTGGGGAGCACAATTTATTTTAGCTGCGGCATTTTTGTTCAACAGCTGAGTTGAAACAAGGATGCAAATATTTGGGGTCCCCGGGTGGAACCAACCTTGGCTACGCCGCTGCATTTTAGTTAAACCATTAAAACCCGTCGCGCCACTGAAATGATAGAAGATTGATGAAATAAACATCCATTAAAAACAAACAAACAATTTTTAAATTGTGTTTTTAGCGACCAAAGCGCCTCTTCATAGTTAATTAACCTCGTGTACTGTATACCTATAGTAATAGACATGTCACGACCGTTTTTAATAAATAGAATTACAAAACGGAGATTCTTAAGAAAAATACATACATACATCAATGCATTTAGTGCCTGATATTGTGTAATTGAAATAATATTGAACAAAATAATTATGTAGATAACATTGTCTTTATCATTCGCAGATGACCCTGACTTTTACAAATAAAATGGGTGATTAAAAGAAAAGTTCCAGAGTCGATTTGGGTGCTTTAAAAATTCCATATCGTTTTTTAGGCGTTTTTAAAAAAAGGGTTTAGTCTCAGTTTTAAATATGCTGTTATAAATCAACAATAAACAAACTTGTGTCGGGACATCAGATAAAGTTGATAGGGTCGCCGTCCCCATTGTTTGACAGGCTGTTACTGTCGGTGTAAGTGTAACAACAGAGCGGTGTAAAAGGATTTGGGACACGAGGATATACATGTAGTTCAAGAGTCGTTGGCGTTTATACCCAGGAGGAGATGGATAGCACTTGTTGGGAGTCTTTTGAAATGTGTTATTTTAAAGTTTTGTAACTTACCGGGTATATAGATGGGAGGAAGTTGACGCGTTTGTGTTGTCGAGGGTGGCTAATTTCTTTTTAATAACGGAAAAATACTGTAGTTAGATAACAACCAAATTTAATTGAAATGAACCAAGGTGTTGTATAGGGGTCGTTGCCGAAACAACTTTAGCTTGTCATATTATTTTAAATTGAAAAGTTTTAATAACTTCCATAAATCTGTGGTTGCTGGGAATGGAGATTTTTTTAATCGAATAGAGATGATATAAATATTGAATTTAGGTGCTGGCGTTACTACCGTAGGAAAACCCGTTGGCCTGACTCGCACAAGTCTTTATCTGTCCACATGTGTTTTATATGTAAACAATGTTGCCCTCGTGGCTCACTTCGCGGCATGTTGTTGGCTGATATTGTGGGTTGTTTAGCAATTAAAACCCATGAACTTCCTCTTTAAACGAGGTATATTCGGCCAATAACAGGGCCTCAGTGGTGCTGGGGTGGTACCGCCTCTCTTCACCACCATACACACTAAGCGACCGAGGGATTTTTTGTTTTAAAATCATAATTACTACATGAAATCCTATAAGTCTATATTTGATAATGCATGCCAAATAAGCTTGCGTATTAATACTTTTGTGCAATATATGAAATTAAGTTTGGCTCAAGCTCATTTTAAAGTGATTCCTTGTCGTGGCGTTAATGGTAACGTTTTGTTAGAAACGCAATATTTTTCATTATGAAGAATTACGAAACTTTATGAATATTCTTCATGATTCATTGAGTTATTCATTTCAGTAGTTTAATTTTCTGTCTCCCAGACTCGAGATGCGCTGATGGGTTTGATGAAATAAAAAAGCCAACTAGCCACCTGATATATATCAGGAAATAAATCATGTCAAAAGTTCTTTTGAAAGCCAAGATTAAATTCTTGAGAAAGAACACATTTTTTTAAAATTAGGAGTTATGAATGTATCCGGCACTTAAATTTTTCTTTTTTTGTATGAAGTCACAAGTTTGTCATTCTAGTTTTTTTTTTAAAAATTGATTAAAATAATTTTAATCAATAAAAAATTACAGATTAATCAAGAAATTCATCGGTA
>MUZC01000268.1:430903-461743 GCA_002072015.1 Radix auricularia | reverse complement strand
TACCCTACCTAGAAATTTAGAGTGCAATATTTAGGAATAAGATATTATTTAATATTTTGTACTATAATTTAACGTTTTTAATACAATTATTCTCAGATGCTCTGAAAGAAGCTGAAGTTATTGTGTCTGGAGAGATAAGGGAAGGATCCCAATATTATTTCTATATTGAAAATCAAGTTAGTTATTTTATTCAAATAAATACATTTCTGCTATCATTATCATAATTTATTGTTATTTTTCACTGTTAACTGATTTTTTTTGTTGATCTTAATCCTTTTCATATTTCAAAGTCAATTAAATTATTATTCTATGATTATGAGATTGTATAGATGAATTTCTTGGCCATATTGCCGTTAGGTGTCTGTAGCTGTACCAACAGAAGACGGCATTGACCTTTATGCTGCCACACAATGGTCTGAACAGAACCAGAAAGCTGCTGCTGCCATAATAGGGAAACCTTTCCACTTGTTAGTATAATATTATTGGAGACATGTAACATACATTCATAAAAATTTGTCATAATAAATTTTGATAATATGACATAGTTATTTTATATTTAGAATAATAGTTCCTCTTTAATTATGTATTTAACAAAATTTTTACATGGCTCTAATTTAAGGAGACAATTATGATCTAACTATCGTAGGTGGAATTATTTTTTAAAAAAAATTATTTTCAGCATAAATGTGATCACCAACAGAATAGGTGGAGGTTTTGGTGGCAAAGTTCTTTATTCTTGTAACATCTCAGCTGCAGCAACTTTGGCCTGCTATGTTACCAAAAGGTTAACTATTTTTTGGGGGGTTAATTCTTGCAGTTCATTATATATATATTTTTTTAAAATCAACTTTAAATTCAGTTCTTTTTGACAGTAAATATTAATACTTAAATATTGAATATTTAATAGCATTTCATAGTAAGTTAAGTAAGGACCATCACATTATACGCCAATATCTTTCAAGGATTTTAAAATTATTTTATTGTTTATCTTATCTTAGATATACAGACGCTCCTTCTATGCAGAAGATAATTGCGTCCACAGACCATGAGAGATGATCTGTTGGCAAGTGATGCAGCGGTCACAGGCCACGACTATAGGGGTTCCACGCATTACCCCAGCCGCCTAACTATTGTCTAGTTAGGTACCCATTCGGAGCTGGGTGACTCGGGGACTCCTCAGGCCCCGAGAACAAATCCTCACTTTCGTGTGGATTCGAACTCGTGACCATCGGTATGACAGTCGAGAGCGCTACCTCTCGACCACCACGTCCCACGTTTACCTTATCTTAAATTACTTTTTAAAAGGGATTGGTTTCAACCAGAAAATTATTTGAGATTTTAAAAATCATTTTCAGAATATTTTCAGTAAAATGTATATAATTTCTTTTTTTTTTTCATTTTTAAAGACCCGTCCATCTGATTGTGGACATGCCAACTAATGTTAAGCTGTCAGGAAAACGTTTTCCCATCTTGGCCAAGTACAAAGTAAATATTGATTAGCATCAGATTCAGGGCGCCTTGTAATGGGCTACTTGTCATACAATCAACAACCAATATTTGTTTTAAAAGATAACCAAAACCTTATATTTCCTTGTAATATTATGATTTCAATACAATAATTTTAAAAGTTCCATTTCATGCTTATAATTTCGCTGATATTCATTCAATATTAATGATTTATCAATGACAATGTTTCACATTGTTTGGTAAAGATGATGAAGAATCAGCTAATGTCTGAGCAAAACAAAAAGGATCCCTAATAATAGACGTTTTTTTTGTTTTTTTAGGAGAAAAAAAATTTTTTGATGCCAATATACATGTGTAGGACATGGATTTCTTAGTCTTTAAATATTGTTATTATTGAAAAAGATACACATGAGAATATCAAGGATGGAGAAAATTACATAAATGAATTTAAAATATTTTCTTTTGAGCATCACTTACAAGTGATATACTGCAAGAAACCTAAAGAAACACATTAATGAGCACGCATGAAGCAAAAGAAGTAAAGTATGTTTCTCTAAACAATTTATTTAAATTACATAGTGATGTCAACATTGGATTTCGTAAATGGAACAATAATGGATTCTTATTTCCACCATTATTATGACAGGCTGGATTCAGCAGAAGTGGCAAGCTGCAGGTTGTTGACCTAGATTTGTATGTAGATAGTGGATTTAATAAATCTCCATTAACAGATAAATTTCCACACACAATAGATGAAGGTATGTCCTAACAATATTATAGGGATTAATATTTTTGATAAAAACATTGAGCTTCTTTGTGTTAATTCATGGTCATAGAGGATTTAAATTTACGTTTTTATACATTAAAAATATTACCTATATCGGTGCCTTCATGTCATGTCTAGTTGCAGTCGTCATAAGACCAAATTAATATTCCTCCTCAAAACCTTACCGCTGAAGAACTCAAGTCTTCCTAATAACATTTGGTGCTTGTTTGTTGTAGTAGGCTCCATGCACACTTGTCAAATTGTGTTGTTTTTTTCCTTGTATTTCCTATATTTTTTGTTATAAATATCTATGAACAACAAATATATTTTAATTAAAATAAAATGCTAATGATAACTTTAAAATTTAGGATATTTTTCTCCCAACTGGAGAGTTATCTGCACCTCAGTAAAGACCAATAAGCCGACAGCTCAACCCTGTAGAGCTCCAGGTGTGTAGAGTTAATTAATCTATGGCTTAGATACTGTTAGTAAGGGTTGAACCATAACCATGATTTGGGGTATTAAGAGGGGAAAAGTCCAGGTATGCTTTAATTCTACAAAAAATAATTTTCATCATCATTTTTTTCTTATAGTCTCTCTCATCCCCATTTTTAGCTTCAAATTTAACATTGTAATTATTTTCCTGTTGCCAACGTAAATGATTAAAAAATGCATTTAACATTATGACATACATTTGAAAAAAAGGTGCTGTGCCAGCTTCCTTGGTCATAGAGACAGTGTTAGAACATGGAGCCAAGGAGATCAGCATGCACCCCATTTTATTTAAAGAAATTAACTTGTATGAAAAAGGACAGGTGAGTGGCTTGCCTAAGTAAATATAACCCCAGAGAAAGGAACAGAAATGGTATACCTTCTTTTGGTCAGCATTTTAAACAAATGAAGATTTCTTTATTAACCTAATTCTTAATAATAAAATCATGTGCACAAATTCAAATTTCTGCTTCTTTTTTTTTTGCAATGAATTTAATAAGTTTAAAATTGTTTAATTTTTCCAGAAACTTAAACAGTATTTTATTTTATATCTCTAATTTGAAAAAGGTCAAATATGGGTAAGAAAAAATAAAAATTATATATAATTTTTAGTTTACATTTCGAAAAAAAAATTTGATCAATTTAAAAATGGATTCAAAATACAAAATACACAAATTGTGTAATGAAAATAATATATTTGAGCTTTATTTTTTAGTTTAAGCGGCTGGGTAGTCAAGTTATTAGTGCGCTCGCCTTTCAAGCTAAGGGGCGTGGGATCAAGCCCACGTTAAAGCCACTATAAAAATGATGAGAAATGACTAAGATTAAGAAGGTCCACCGCTGACCTGGAGAGGTATGGGCACCGCCAGGGTCTACCAAGCCCAAGAATGTTCTAATGGAAACATTAGATCCCCCTACAATCTCAAAACAAAAAAGAGGTTATGGGACTAAAATAAAATAGACTAGTTATTCTGGCTGTTCTGCTTTGTTTATTTTAAATAGAATAAATTGAATAAAATTATTAGAGGCAAGGAACAGGGTTGATGGTTGCCTAATTAACAATATAAATAACATAACTAGTAAAATTCAAACAAATTTTAAAAATGTGTTCTTTTTTAAGTGGAACATGTTTTTGAAATTTTTATTGTCACTTGGATTTAGCTTTAAATGAGCTTGATTTACGTACAACTCTTTTATATTGATTATTTGTCATTATTATAATTTTATTTCATATAAATAAATATTTTTTGAGGCCATAAAAAATATGAAGTTATATTCATAGTGACAGTGAACAACTAAAAAGAGCAGAAAAATCAATGAAAAGAATAAGACTTAAGTCATCAAATTGAACAAACTGAAAAACCAACAGAGTAATGAATAATAAAGTAAAAATAAAATTTACAAAGTAATAATGAAACATTATAATAAAATAAGTAATAATAATTAAACACGTTTTAAAACAAATGAACTATTCCAGTAGTATTCTAAATAATTCAATGTTCACTAACAGACTGATTTGCAAGGTGTCCCACTGACCCACTGCACCCTGAGAGATCTTTGGCACAGACTCAAACAAACAGCTGAGGTGGCTGAGAGGATGAGACAAGTGGACACATTTAATAGAGTAGGTCAAGTTTAGTGGACACATTTAATAGAGTAGGTCAAGTTTAGTGGATAAATTTAATAGAGTAGGTCAAGTTTAGTGGACACATTTAATAGAGTAGGTCAAGTTTAGTGGACACATTTAGTAGAGTAGGTCACGCTTTGCGGCGATCTAAACTATAGAGACTCGTAAGCTTTGCCGTGGTGGCGCCAAAGTGATACTATTATTATTACTATGTTGATAGCGAGTCACAGTAGGAAATTCCACACCTCCCTCGGGAGGCAAACTTTAGTGGGAGGCGTTTTCGACCTAGTGTCCTGGACGCCCAGGCGGCCGCTTGTAGCAGCGACCGCTCCGGAGGGGCTTCTCAGTCTTTACGTCCCTTAGGGGGCCAGAGGGCTGAGGGGGTTTTCGGGGAAGCCCCATGAAGAGCGCAGGCTCGGGACTGCTGATTTTCTTCCACATGTAGGATTTTCAGTAGAGTAGGTCAAGTTTAGTGGACACATTTAATAGAGTAGGTCCAGTTTAGTGGACACATTTAAAAGAGTAGGTCAAGTTTAATGGGCACATTTAATAGAGTAGGTCAAGTTTAGTGGACACATTTAATAGAGTAGGTCAAGCTTAGTTGACACATTTAATAGAGTAGGTCAAGTTTAGTTGTCACATTCAATAGAGTGGGTCAAGTTTAGTGGACACACTTAATAGAGTGGGTCAAGTTTAGTGGACACACTTAATAGAGTAGATCAAGTTTAGTGGACACACTTAATAGAGTAGATCAAGTTTAGTTGTCTAATTTAATAGAGTAGGTCAAGTTAAGTGGGCATAATATTTGACAATGATATATGACAATTATTCAGGCTTTCAATTTAAAAATAGGCCTGTCAGCTGCTGCTAACATAAATGGCACCAGCACAGTCAATAAAGGTTATGACATGCAGTTCAAATTCATAACATTAAGATTGCAGTACAGGAGTTGTTTTTGTTTTTTTCCAAAACAGTCAAGGACTCAAATAAGCTTTCCAAATTAGAAGAGCAACACTTGTGACATGTTTGTCTATTGTCTCCTATTCCTATATTTAAAGCTCAGGTTTGTGATAACATCATGGATTGATACAGAAAGATTGCAAGCTTTCCCCCTAATATATAAAGCAGTGAGAATTATCAACACATCGATTGTGGGCTGTCAAGATTTATATGAAGAAATTATGTTTTTTACATAACCTAGATTATTTCTTATAGTAAATTATCTGTATGTATTTCTATATAAAACAGGACAACAAGTGGCGAAAGCGTGGTATAACAATGTGTGGTGTGAAATACACCATCTCACACTTCCCACCTGGTCACACTGTCAATGTTTCCATATTTGCTGAGGATGGTACTGTAAATGTTATAACATCAGGGACAGAAATGGGTCAAGGACTTCACACAAAGGTTCTACTATGTTCCCCTCCCTTTTTTAAGTAGCATTTTTTTCATAGTGGTATTTATGTAATATTTTAAAATTATAACATTAAAGAATCCAATTAAAATAATAATGTTTTTTAATATCGTTCTATTTTAAACAATCGTATAAAACACAAATGACAAACTAAAGCTCTTAATGACATTCCCTAATTGTCTCTAAGTAAAATGTTATGTTTATTTCATGTGCAGATAATTCAGGCTGTTGCTAGGACACTGAATATTCCTCTTGACTTTGTGAAGATCAGACCTGGGCAAAACAATGTTATTCCTAATCCATTATTTACCGGGGCAAGCTTAGGCAGTGAGCTTTGTGTGTCTGTAAGTCATGATGATAATGTGCAGATTACATTATACTAACTCCAGATTTTGAAAATAACAATAGGTTATACTATAAAAATTTACATAGATAATGGAATCTTTAAAATGAAAAAAAATCTGATCAATTTTTTCAGGCTGCCATAAATGCATGTAACAAGTTGAATGAACAAATCAAACCAATGAGAGATAAGATGCCAAATGCTGATTGGATATCTCTATTAAAGGCCTGTAACATTAACAGCATTGATCTTTCTGCAAGGGCCAAGTATGTAAAAGAGTTAAACAAAAGCATGAATAAAAAAGGGAATATAAAATTATGTATTTTAAGTAAAAATGTAATACATGTAATGATTTAAAGAATGTTTATCCTATGACCTATTTATTAATATACATATATCAATTAATTTGTTTACAATTTTTACATAAGATCTGACAAGCCAGACAACATGTTCAGGTACCACACCTACTGTGCTGGTGTTGTGGAGACAGAAGTGGATGTTTTGACTGGAGAGTACCAGGTCAGGAGAGTGGACATCATGGCTGACTTTGGGGAGAGGTAACAATGGACAACTAACACAATGTAAATATTTTATTATCAGAGATCACTCACTTAGAAATGATGTTAAAAAAAATAACAACTCAGTAAATAGAATTAGTAATTTAGGAAATTCAATCTCATAAAAGTACTTGTCGCAAACATGGATTAAAGAAATGTATTAATCTTAATTATAATCCTTATTGTTACTCCAACACACAATTATTTTTTCATGACCCTCAAATATTTTGACATTTTAAATTTTAAAAACCTTATTTTAACTTTTTAATTTCCATTTTACAAAAGTAAATATGCAACATCCAGAATTTTGTCGTTGTTCAGAATCTTATTTAGTGCAGATAAAAATTGTATGCTTTTTTTAGAAACCTCAATTTGACTTAAAATGTAGAAATATATTTCATTTCATATACAAATTTCAATGAAAAATGTATTTTATAAAATATGTTTAGACAAACCATGAATATTAATAGACAAAAGTTTGAGTGGGTAAAGTTCTAATAACAATACATGTCTTCAGTTTTTTCACTAAGGACTGAAATTAGATTGGCACATATCTTCAATAAAGACATGAGGGAAAATAGTGATGAGCAGAGAAGAAAATCATAAAAATATTAATTTTATTAAAAAATCATGCTACCTTTGAGTTTGTAATTAATTTACTTTATTTTACAAACATAAAAATGAATTATTAACAATAATGATATGTGTGATCTATTCAGTAGATTAAAAGAGTGTACTGAAGAGAGATAGGTAGGCTACTTAAATACATTTTCAACAAGTTTTCACTTTAAAAACTTCTTTACTTGCTTTTCTTTGTAGCATCAACCCTACAATTGACATTGGACAGGTGGAGGGGGCCTTTGTGATGGGTCTGGGAGCTTATCTGACTGAAGATCTTCACTATGATAAGAAATCTGGACTTGTCCTCAATGACGGCACTTGGGTAAATGACTGACTGCTAGCTAGAACATTTCTACTCATACAGAGCCTAATCTCTTAAAAATTTGTATAGCTAAATTATTCTCATTTTTTAAAATTTCCATTTCCACTACAGCTTAAAGGATATTTGTTTTCAACAGTAAATTCTTGAAATTATTTTTAAAATAAAAATTCATCCCTTGTCCCTGTGTTTAAGCATCTGTTGTATTTGTATGAATAATTTCATATAAATTTTTATACTTGCTCATATGAGGAATACAAACCTCCAACCACTAAAGACATCCCCATTGATTGGAGGATTCACTTCCTACCAGACACACCAAACCCAGTCGGGATCCTCAGCTCTAAAGGTAATTTCTCAATTGTCCTTGCTAGTTCTTGAGTTTAGTCTCATTTAATACCCTCCAGTGTATTTCCTTTTATTTTATTATTAAGCTTTGGAGAGCTGTTTGAAATTTGTAACTTTACTTGTCTGTCTCTTCCTAGCTTTTAGAGTGTTATTTAAACATTACTGTACTTTCAGTTTTATATGAAGGCTAATAACATTGTATTCATATTTATATATCAGCTGTTGGCGAACCTTCCATTAGTCTGGCTGTTGGAGCTCTTCTGTCTATCAAGAGTGGTGTGGAATCTGTTAGAGAAGAATTGACAGGAGACAGATCCTTCATTCCAGTTGGTGAGAACTTTTTTTTTTTTTTGCTTTGTTATTATTTCTCAGATCTATTCTTATGCTTCACAGTTACACATTTTCTGTTTATTTCTTTCAATCAACAGAAGCCCCATACACTGTGGAGAAAGTCCAGCTGGGGGCAATGATCAACATTGACCATTTGAGGGTGTGAGGACTCAAATATTTTTATTTTTTACCCATATTGAATATGGATAACAGATTTTACAATAACCACTGATTTTTTATGTATGCTTTATTTAAATAATTAACAAACAACATAATTTCTTGCTTAATAAAAATCCAATTCATTATAGGCACATGACTGCAACAAGATGCCATAGGTTAAATCTTTTCACAATCATTACTTAGTCTGAAAAGATAGTAATTTTATAAAAATAAGATGTATGACGCCATCAAACTGAAAATTTCAAGAGAAGTAACAAAAACAGGCAATTAGCATATTTTCTTAAATTTAAATATAAGTAGTTCAATATAATTTCAATGAATTTAAATTTTGTTATTGTTTATTAAGTAAAAACAATGTTTCATTTTTATATCATTTTCATTACAAAACATTTTATTTTAAAGTTTACACTAAAATTATTATTTTTTTAATTGAGACGCTTGTACGTAAAAAAAGCAAACGATCATTGATTATTAATAATTAATTATTTATAAATAAATTGAAGAAATTGTTCAAACATGTGTTTCCTATAGCAATCACTATTTTATGGATTAAAATAATTTCAGTCAAAATTTTGCACAGATTAATCAAGAAATTAATCGTTAATTTCTGCAGCCCTAGTTAATGATGATCTACTAATTAACTTTCTTCTATTTAGCATTTTTTAAGGGTATTAAAATTAATACCTAGTTTTAGTAGCATTCTGGATTTAAATTAATCCTATTAAAATATGTTCGATATAGTTTCATTGGAATACTTGATTTGAATTACATTTAATTTCTATTCGACTTCACAATTATTATCAGCAAGGGGTCAGGTTAAGTGTTACAGTAACCTGGTTTCTATGAGATACAATGTCAGACTTAATTTACTGAAAAAAGCAGTTATTATTTTTTAAACTAGTTTTTCAGGATCTACAAAATGAGATCAACTGAAAATCTAATAAAACACATGTGTGCAAAAGTGTAGTCAATTTCGGTGTGAATTCAGATAAACCATATTTATAAATGGATGCTCTATCTTTTATTAGATTACATAATAATTTTTATATTCATTTATAGATATAGATATAGAAATAAAATCATTAAAGTTTTGTATCTACCCATAAAGTGTTTACTTTTTTGTTTTAGATAATAGTGAAGATAAAGATAATACAAATTTAAATCTTTGTTTATCGTTCAGCTGTGATGTTCAAACTGCAAAATTGTAGTGAACCTAATATTTTTTTACATTTGTTATGGATTTTTATTATTAAAATAATTGTAAAAATTTCTAAAGGAAGAAAGATATGATTTACTTCTTATGGATTTTATAATTTTTGTGTACATGATTAAGGTGACCAGACATCCCGATTTAGGCGGGACAGTCCCGATTTCAGACCTTATGTCCCGCCTACCCTCGCTTGTCCCGGCGGGACGCCCGTTTGTCCAGCTTTTTCTGTGAACGAGACTTTTTTTAAAATTATTATTTTCTTTACAAATCATATTTTTTACGCAAAAATGAATCACGTAAAATATTAAAATTAAAATAACAGTGCCGAATTGTGGCTCTATTTCGTACACAATATCGCTGCAGTGTTTCATGCGACAATTTTGCGCATAGAGGCACAGACTGTAACAGCATTAGAAGCCTCATCTGCACTGGATGATTTATTACACAAATGCACTGAGAGAAAGTCTTAAAAACTTTTTGCCCAATGAAGTACGTATGCGGATTACTCAATTAGAAGAGGAAGGAATGGTGAGCAAAACCGACATTACAAGAACCGTTGTAAATTTTTACAACTGTGCTAAATATCTGAAACAGAAGGTTGAGCAATTCGAATGTATGAATGCATTTAGTTGGGTTGCGTTAAAAGAGACAACATCATGGGGAAAAGTACAGGAGAGTCTGCCACTTTTTGGACAAAAGATTCGGAATGTTGACATCGATGATAACCAGTTATTTGACGAAGTTAGCTACGTTAGCCGATTTGCTTCACCATAAAGAATTGCAGATTGGAATTTTAAGTAGACTAGTGTTGACTATCGATGGGTTCAAATCTTCCGTCATTTCAAAAATAAAGATCTACCATGTGCGCAAATTCAGAAAATTGTAGAGTTTGTTTTGTGTCTCCCATGAACAAACGCTGTCACTTAAAGAGTTTTCTCTGCTATGAATATCGTGTGGACAACTGAAAAAACACAATTAAAAGTGGAAACACTAGAAGCAATGTTAATGCTTAATTGCAATTTTGAGTTTCACGAGAGTTCCTCTAATTCTTGTGATAAAGTGTATGAAACGCTTCTACAAGAACCAAAACTTCTCAGAAGCATTCATTCGTCAATGAAATATGTATATGGAGCACCTACAGAGAATGAAACTAGGTCTGCACCAGGTCAGTGGGTCCATCGTCTGCGTGTAATTAAAACACCAGCCATCCTGCGCTGGATGAGCACATTCAAGCAATAAATAATAAGGTAAATACCGTTACCGTATGAGTTATTTGCTCTTCAGGAAAGAGTGCCTTACAGTCATTTTTCACAAAACGTTTAANAAAAAGGTGTAGGGAACCCCCCCTCCCCCCGCATGCGACCCTGTCCCGCTTTGCGCTCCGGAAAATCTGAATCTGGTCACCTTAACATGATGAATCTAATTATGATGATTACAAGAATACCATACAGACGGAATATAAATACGACTCATATTATATGTGATATTAGAGAAATTAGAGTTTCCAGCACTAGACAGATGATTACAGAGAAAAAGTCCTTCTTTAGACTATAACTATAACAGACCAAAGTAACCTGGATGGGACGTGTCCACCTGATATATGTCATAAGTCATAAAGATTTTGATCATGAGAAAGTAATGGAAGCATGCATTTTTTTTAATGAAAGGGATTATGTGTGCAGTAATTTCAACTATCTTAAAGTCACTGTTTAATGTGAGGTGGTATTGAAAAATTATTTATTTAAAATAGTTAATTGTGGAGGAGTGAAATTAAAGAGAGAGTACTCTTATTTATAATTCAAACTTCTTTCGCATTTATTTAAAAGATTTATCGAGTTTCTTCCCATTGCGCTGCACCTGATCACTCTTAACCTACAATATTGTGGCGTTAGTGAAAAGTAAAAGTAGAGACAATATTTTCCCACTTTTAATTGCTGAAGGATTTAGACTTGCCAAGCTCAGCGGTCCCATTTAATTACCGATAAATCTAGATTTTTTTTTTAAAGCATGTAATTTTTAAAGAGAAAAAAAAAATAGAGATTGAAACATATCCACGCTTTTTATGACTTAAATTTTTCTTTTCATCTCGTGTCTGCTTAATTTCATTATATTATTTATTTACGGGATTGGTCGAGTTATAATATAACTTTTATTGAATTGAAAGGTCATGTGGACTAAGGAGAGTGTCATGCGGTAAATTAAGAAGTCATGGTGGATCATGTTTTGGGTCATACCTAATAGGCTGATTGGTCAAAAGGATTCAAGTGTGGGTCATATATGGTTGGTTGAGTGGTCAAGGTAAAAATTCAGGTTTTTCAAAGTAACTGATTAAAAATTATAACAAATTTAATTATGAATATAGATTTTTTTTTAAAATAACGGTACAAGTATGTCTCCAGATACCATTCATTTAAGCATAATATCAATATTTAAAATCAGAAAACAGTAGTGGTTTTCTTGGGATTAAGCATCTTAGCTATAAGAGAACCTAAAAAATGTGACGTAATTCTTTTAACATAACTTTCCAATTTCATAATCTTCCGTTAATATATTAATCATCTTGCATATTCTCTCTCTCTCTCTCTCTCTCTATTTTTTTTATACACTTTTCCTCATTTTCTCATCTATTGATTACATTTTTACATCTATTCATAATGTGAACGTTAGGCGCACAAAAGTTGCAAGTTGAACAAAATGACCATTTGGATAACTTAGCAACACGCAATTTTTTTTATAGCGAATGACAGCGTAGCCCAGAAGAGTTGAGGCTAAGGGTTGAGTTTTTTAATTGAAAAAAGGAAATGAACAAGTTCGCCATAAAAATCTTCTTCCGTCATCCTTCCGTCTCGTGAGACGATGGTGCATCACCGTTGGGTTGGGTTGCATTTTCTCGAGTGGCTGTGCAGTCCTATCCTTGAGTGACAGTCTTTGCCACAGTTTTTACACACGAGTTCTGTGCTTCCAAATGTTTTGGCCTTTCTCCTAGCTCTTCTGTCTGCAGCCTCCTCCATTCTTCGCTCCTCGGCTACTATGACGCCCTCTTTGACAACTGTGCGCCACGTA
The DNA here is from genome assembly GCA_002072015.1 of Radix auricularia. Classification (NCBI taxonomy): domain Eukaryota; kingdom Metazoa; phylum Mollusca; class Gastropoda; family Lymnaeidae; genus Radix; species Radix auricularia. The sequence continues at coordinate 449,003 of MUZC01000268.1, read as the reverse complement.
GATCGGTCTTCTGCCGTACACTCCCAGTCACTTGAATGTATTTTGGCTGCTTTCATGTCCCTTTGACAGACATCTTTAAATCGCAAGCGTGGGCGACCTGTTTTCCTCTTTCCTGAAGCAAGTTCACCATATAGGAGGTCCTTCGGTATGCGGCCGGGGCTCATTCTTTTGACATGTCCTAGCCACCTCAGGCGTCTTTCACTAAGAATTGAGAACATGCTTTGGGTATTGGCACGCATTAGGACCTCACTATTAGGCACTTTGTCTTGCCATTTAATACCAAGGATGCGGCGCAGGCATCTTAAATGGAAGCTGTTAAGCTTACGCTCTTGTGATGTATAAGTGGTCCATGTCTCGCTCCCATATAGTAGTGTACTGATGACACAGGCTCGATAGACGCACAGTTTGGTTTTCTCCGTTAGCTTGGTGTTTTGCCAGACCCGTTTATTTAGTTTAGCCATTGTTGCGGCTGCCTTGCCAATTCTGCTGTTTATTTCTTCTTCAATGGACAGTGTATTGGAGACCTTGGATCCCAAGTAGGTGAAGCTGTCCACAACCTCCAAGTTTTCATTATCGATATTTATGGTAGGAGGAGGTCGAGTGTCTTGGGCCATGATGTTTGTCTTTTTCAAGCTGATTTGCAGACCAAATTCTTTGCAGGCATTGGAGAAGCTTGACACGAGTTGTTGCAAACCAGATTCTGTATGTGCTGTTAGTGCCGCATCATCCGCAAATAGTAGCTCTCGAATTAGGACATCCGTCGTTTTGGTCTTGGCTCGGAGGCGGGCAGTGTTGAAAAGTCCTCCATCAGCTCTGGTATGTAACCAGATTCCCTCACTGCTATCCTTGAATGCGTATCGAAGAAGTACAGAGAAGAATATTGCGAAGAGTGTTGGTGCGAGTACACAACCTTGTTTAACTCCGCTGCTGACAGGGAAGGCCTCTGACTTAGCTCCATCGAACTGTACTGTGCCAAGCATATTTTCATGGAACTGTCTGATGATGGCAAGTAGGTGAGGGGGACATCCAATTTTTGCCAGTATTTGGAATAGCCCGTTGCGACTGACTAAGTCGAAGGCTTTTGTAAGGTCCACAAATGCAATGTATAGTGGCATCTGCTGCTCTCTGCATTTTTCCTGGAGCTGTCGTATGGAGAACACCATGTCTATGGTAGACCGACCGGACCGGAAACCACACTGAGATTCTGGATAGACGCGGGATGCTAGGCTTTGTAAACGTTTTAGTATAACGCGGGCAAAGGTCTTTCCTACAATACTAAGGAGTGAAATGCCGCGTTAATTATTGCAATCACTCCTATCACCTTTGTTTTTATATAGTGTCACTATATTTGCACCCTTTAGTTCTTGGGGGATGTAGCCCTGTTCCCAGCAGAGGGACAGAATCTCGTGCAATGGTTGGAGTAAAGCTGTCTTGCCACTCTTTAGAACCTCTGGTGGTATTCCATCATTCCCAGGCGCTTTTCCACAAGCTCTTTGCTCAGCTCTTCCTGTGTGGGCACGACATCAAGTTCTTCCATGAGTGGCATATCTGGGATGTCATAAAAATCTTATTATCCAACAATCCCTTATATATTTCGAGAAAAATAATGCACCTTTTCACTAGAGCAAAATGTAAGCATTTCATTTTTACTTTTATTTATTTTTGCGTTGCATTTATGATTTTCTTTTAGACATGCTTCTAATCATGTGTGTTTGTAAACAGTTTGGCTTTTTCTTTATAAAAAAACCCATTCAGCTGAAAACTTTCGAGTATTCTGGTGTATGTTGTACATCATTCAGCCGTATGGTTTAGTCTACATACACCATTAACTGTGTATTATGCAGAATTAAGCTGTCTATTGTAAAGGGTCGGCTGTGCATTGTTAAATATTTGCCTATATATTGTACAAACCCAACAGTTTGGTGTGCAATGAACTATATAATAGTGTGTAGTGTAAAATACAAAATTAGGATGTGCAGTTCACGTTGACAAAAAACATTAGGGTTTGCAGATGTGCATTGTGTAATACAGAGTTACAGGGGACTGTACAATGGGCCAACAAAATTTTAGAACGTATTGTATAAAATACTAGGAGATTAAACGTTGAGTGTTCAAGCAATAAACCGTCTTGTGCGTTAACTCCCCGTGTTTTAGGGACGAGATTCCGTAATCTGGCAGGTGGCCTGCGTAGAAGCAGTTACCGTATTTTACCGGAAAACTGTGGAAACTTGTGGACACGGGGAAGGAATTGGGGGATGGGGGGGGGATAATCTGGCATTACATGGGTAGTGAAGGCGAAGGGGAGGTAAGTAAGGAATGTTGCCAGCACCGAGCCCTCAGTCGCAGACCAATCAGAAGCGAGCAGGAGCAGAAGCTGGAATTCCATCCTCCCAAGCTCCCCTCCTCCTGTTTACCGCTCCTCCCGTCTGCCTCCGATATCCCCACCACCACCCCCCCCAAACCGCAGCCGAGACTGGTTGTGTCCCAGCAGTAAGAAGGGTTGTAAAACCTTCCGCTGCCGACACCTCTGAGAGTTGATTCTGGGTTTTCTTAGTTGGGAGCTTCTCAGCCCACAATCTTTCGAACTTAACCGCTTTCTACAACGGGCTTTATTTTGTCCTCAATTCTCAGGATTTACTCAGATATTTTCACAACGTTGGTACTTTTCTATTTTGTTATCAAAGAGGGCACGTCTGGTTCCAGTGTTTCTCTGTCGATATAATTATTTATTTAAAAGAAAGAAGCTTTAAAACAACAACAAAAACAACAAAAGGATTTGATAGAAAACAAAACCGAGGGGCGAATTCTTTTCTGGAGAAATCTACTAAATTTGAAGACGGAAAGAATTTTCTGATTTGTTTCTCCCCCGTTGTTAGTCCACCTTACAACCAACAAGTCGAGGTAAGTCGGCATGTTTGAGGAATTTCATACTTAACGCGCATGCGTGTCTGTCAGAACAAAAGTCATCTGTTGCATGACGTACGTGTTAACAACACAAACAGAAATAGCATGGTTACGACGTCATCAATAGTTGGGGTTTATCCTCGTGGCAATGCAATCAAAAATGTGTCGGTTTTTTTACGTCCACTATTAATTGGCGAGTGAGAGGATAGTCATAATATAATATGTACCACATCATACATATCATCAATGAAATTACACGCACAAGTCATGAGCACACATTCCATAACATTTTTAGGGTAAAGTTCTTCCCACAAATTCCCCCCCCCACCACCCCATCCCAACACTTACTTTATTTTAAAGGTTATTGTCTTTTAAATGTGGCGTAGCTACACAATTGTCGCTGTAACAATTTTTTTATAAAATGCCAAAGAATGCTTTGCAGATGTCACATTAAATGTCACTCCGGGGTTTTCTATTACATTCTCTGCACCAGTTGACAGCGCGCACCAGATGACACAAGTATCGTTTTGTTCTAGACCAGTAGATGTCATATAAAAGGTTTTGTTCTAGACAAGTAGATGTCATATAAAACGTTTTGTTCTAGACCAGTAGATGTCATATAAAACGTTTTGTTCAACAAATCATTTAAGTAATTATTTTTCTAGATGACATAAAATGAAACACGAAAATTATTTGTAAACACCCCGAAGTTTGGTTGATAAATTCTCGCATTTTGCAAGTAGGTATTTTTTAGTTTGTTATAAAATCAAGTATTTTGTCATTTATTCTATGAATATATTAGATGATGCTGTTGAGCGGATGGATTGACAATATTGCAAACAAATACAAAGCAATTATTGACAAAGACAAACAGATTAAATGAAAATTTAATGTTTTGATATCTTCTTATCTTAGATATACAGACGCTCCTTCTATGCAGAAGATAATTGCGTCCACAGACCATGAGAGATGATCTGTTGGCAAGTGATGCAGCGGTCACAGGCCACGGCTATAGGGGTTCCACGCATTACCCCAGCCGCCTAACTATTGTCTAGTTAGGTACCCATTCGGAGCTGGGTGACTCGGAGACTCCTCAGGCCCCGAGAACAAATCTTCACCTTGGTGTGGATTCGAACTCGTGACCATCGGTATGACAGTCAAGAGAGCTACCTCTCGACCACCACGTACCCATTTGGAGCTGGGTGACTCGGGGACTCCTCAGGCCCCGAGAACAAATCCTCACTTTCGTGTGGATTTGAACTCGTGACCATCGGTATGACAGTCGAGAGCACTACCTCTCGACCACCACGTCCCACTATGTACACGCAGGGGCGGATTAAGACTGCACGGGGCCCCGGGCTGCAATGAAACGGGGGTCCCATCCAGCCAGCGTCCCTTAAAATACAATTATTCTTAACAGCTAACTAAATATAAATAATGGAGAAAAAAAACGAACAGGAAGAAATAACTGTTTACTGTTTGAAGTGTTCGCGGTATGTTACCATTAAGTCTGAAAAGAAAAAAATTACATTCCACTGCCGGCAATCGAACCCGACACCGCTTGCATGACGAGCCTATACTCTCTCCACTATGTTCTCTAAGTTTTTCGATTATTAAAGTCTGAATTGCATTCAGTTGTAGAGATAATATTTATAAATTTATTTAATTTATTATATTTTTAAAGGTTCGTGCAATCATTTTTACACTTTTATTATAAAATATAAAAAGTTTGGGGGTCCCCAAACCGTCGGGGCCCCCTGGCTTTAGCCGTTCAGCCCCCCTTAATCCGCCATAGCGTACACGCATAAAAAATGCTCATTAGTTTGTTGTTTTTTTTTGTGGAGATGGTTATAGATATTTAGATGTTAATGGTTCATTACTCTCTATTGATGAAAATGAATTGTTGATTGAAAGGTACTCTTAAATATTTTAGTTCATGGTTCAAAAACTGTAATTTGAAGAAAAATCAAATGTCAAGTTAAAAAGCAGGGGAAAAAAATCAAAAAGCGTTAACTCGCTGCTGAATTGAACAGTCTGAAGAAATTGACATCCTTGTCGTTTTTTAAGAAGTCAAAACTAGATCTCAACTTGTAGCTGTTTGGTGATATCATCCAAAGTTATCACGCTGTGCTCAACGTAATTATGCGAACTTACGAAAACAACTGTAGCTAAGTGAAACGTGTATTACTTTTGTACTTGAATTAAACTATATGTATTTGCTATGTTTATATCACTAAATCTTTTTTTCTATCACTTACCTACAAGCCGTGGCGAAGGTGTGTGTAAAAATTGCATTTGTCGTCAATCATATATATATATATGTATATATATATAGATAGATAGATAGATAGATAGATAGATAGATAGATAGATAGATAGATAGATAGATAGATAGATAGATAGATAGATAGATACAAATATATATTTTTACTATTCATTTTAATACGAATGAGACAAAGAGATCACCTAAATATTGTATACTACAAAAACCATTTTTTTAAATCTCTTCTAATTCTAATAGGTCAAAATGAGTAGGTATGACTATATGCAGATACACATGTTTATATGTATATACTTAGTCCTTTCTTAAACTTTTTACATGTAGTTTGTATTTTATTATTCACACATGCTATTCCGTAGTTTTATTCTTTATATTTATTTTATTCAGTTGTTATTAATATGCAGAAACGTGTTCTTTTTTTCCATCTGAACCACAAGCCACAAGCCTCTAGCCACAAGCCACTAACCACAAGCCACTAGCCAAAAGCACAAGCCACTAGCCACTAGCCACAATCCACAAGCCACTAGCCACAAGCCACTAGCCACATCCACTAGTATGCCATAAGTTCACAAAATCCTCGGCGGTTAAATGTTTTTGTCTAACAAAAATGACTAATTGTGTATGTTTAATGTGAACACCTCATTTAATGATAATTATATCACAACTAGATTGTGCCAGGCGCCGTGGCGCCTGCGGCGCCCCCTTTTTTTGGGCGCCTACGGCGCCAACCTTTTTTTTAAAGACCAACTAACTTGTCCTTTTTTGATAAATACGAATTATTAAACTTTATGAAATGTACGCAAAGTATTTATTTAATAATAATAATAGGGGTTGTATTTTGCGTACCGATGCACACCAAACAATGACGTCATCATATTAAATATTTTTACAGCGCTCATCAACACACGATTTTTCAACTAAACTAACTGCTGTAGACTGTCGTACATCGCTCCTCAGCGTTTCAACTAAACTAACTGCTGTAGACTGTCGTACATCGCTTGCGTTATTACAAACATACAGAACCACACCACTGGGTGTTTATATTATTTAATATTAACTAACAGATGATACTTAGCTTAAAGGGTTAAGATAATTTTTTATTAAAAAAAAAAAGAGAGAAAACAAAAAACTTCCTTAAACTTAACTTTAGTCAACATATTTCCACCGCCTCGTCTTCTGGGAGATATTTACAGAATCGATCAATACAACTTTGAACTTATTGAAATCAAACAGATCCCCCTTATATTTTAAAAAAATATAGTTTTGTTTGCAAACTGAATGCTGTTCATCATCATCATCATCATCATCAGTCTGTGACCGTTGCAGTCGTTGGGTGTAGAGGGGGTGGGGAGGGACTCATGGACACATCAACAGACAACGATCTCCACATTCGCCTGTTTTTGAGCGGCGGCCTGTAATTCATTCAACCTCCTCCCAGTCCAATCTTTGATGTTGTCAAGCCAACTTTTCTACACTCAACATCCTCCCAGTCCAATCTTTGATGTTGTCAAGCCAACTTTTCTACATTCAACCTCTTCGCCGGCCTCCATATACTGAGCCGTGAAGGATGATTTTTGTCAGGCTTTCATGTCGCAACAAAGGACGAACCATGTCAGATTGCGTCTCCTAATTGTCGTTATAACGGTTTTTGACGACCCGCACTGGGGGTGTTTCTGTCCCAGGCATACTCATTGGTCTTGTGTTCTAGATAAGAGATCTGGAAGCTTTTTCCCAAGCTGTTATCCATCATTAAAATTGTGCAAAGTGTTTGGGATTGAAATATTTCAGCACACGAAAATCCGGGGAATTGTCTGATGTTATAATTTGAACTTGTTGCTAATTGTGGCTATCACAATCTGTAGTGTTATGTGTAGTTTCGGGAATTAACAAAAATTAAAGTAATATAACATTTTTTGAAGTCTCTCTGGTGTGGTAACAGTTTTTTTTTTAATTATTCCGCAGTTTTTCCAGTCTGTCCACGGTTTGTCCACATTCTGTCCACAGTTTGTCCACATTCTGTCCACAGTTTCTCCACAGTTTGTCCCCATTCTGTCCACATTTTGTCCACATTCTGTCCACAGTTTGTCCACATTCTGTCCACAGTTTGTCCACATTCTGTCCACGGTTTGTCCAAATTCTGTCCACAGTTTGTCCACATTCTGTCCACAGTTTGTCCACATTCTGTCCACGGTTTGTCCATATTCTGTCCACAGTTTGTCCACATTCTGTCCACAGTTTGTCCACAGTTTGTCCCCATTCTGTCTAAAGTTTGTCCACATTCTGTCCACAGTCCACAGTTTGTCCACATTCTGTCCACAGTTTGTCCACAGTTTGTCCACATTCTGTCCACAGTCCACAGTTTTTCCACAGTTTGTCCACAGTTTGTCCACAGTTTGTCCCCATTCTGTCCACAGTTTGTCCACATTCTGTCCACGATTTGTCACAGTAAGATGAAGCAAACGTTGAGGATCTGATACATCGTGTAGACACAAACTGGGGTTGGGTGGGCTTAGATGTGGTGATTTTGGGTCAACTGCGGAGTATTTTCAAATTGTTAAGGACCCTAAATCGCAGCCACGCTACTGTACTAATATCTCCTTTTTGTTTACCTTCATCATAACCCATTTTAAATATGGTTTTAAATATCTTAAGTTTTCCTACTTTACAGTACACTCTTTTGATACTAGCGTTTAGCAATGGGGCCCCTTTCGGGTTTTGGAGTGTGTGGTTTTTTTTTTTTTTTGTTTTTTTTTATGCTGTGTTCTTTCATTATTAATGAAATGCGCTGAAAATAATAAAAGACGATCTTTTCATTAAACATAGTGAAATTTCACTTACAATGATAGAGAAAATCTGTTTTAAAAAGGCTTGTCAAAGCGGGCATCTTGTAGACTTCTAATAGTGGAAAGAAATTGGGTGTAAATATTGTCCTTTTGGGGGGGGGGGGGGGACAAGTAGATACGCAGAAAATCCAAAGTCGGGAGACAGTGCGCTCTTTAAAAAAGTATGCACAAATAGTTATTTTTATTATTTTTAACACAATCTTTCTCAAAATTCATTTCTTCCAGAAATGCCCGTGTGACGTGAATTCAATAAACTGATTTGGAATATTTCTCTGTCAAAACGGTGAACCATAGTTTTCGTGTTTACAACTTCAAATCAAAGTTCCCGTAAATAGCACCTAATAGACCGTTAAAACTTGAAATGACCTTTAAAACAAATAAATTAAAAAGCGATTGGAACAAAATAAAACTAACCGGGCCCTCAACTAGCTCTCGTAAAATTCCTGTCATCACCATCAGTATACGTCGAGTAGTGAGCAGAACGTCACAGTAAGACGTGGAGTTTTAGATTGTTGAGATGTTAAAATGCGTCACAGTAAGACGTGGAGCTTTAGATTGGGGGCCGTCCATAAAGTAAGTCACGCTATTTTCGACAATTTCTAACTCCCCCTGTCACAAACTGTCAGGCTGAAGTGAATAATCTCGACCGTGACGTCACGACGCTACGGGTTGCTGGAAACAAGAGTTCTATAAATTCTGAAAGGATTTTTTAAAATGAAAGGTTTTAGGGTTTGGGTTAGGTATAGCTTTAGAATTTTCGTAAAATTGAAGGTTTTAGGGTTTGGGTTAGGTATAGCTTTAGAATTTTCGTAAAATTTAAGGTTTTAGGGTTTGGGTTAGGTATAGCTATAGAATTTTAATTATAGCTTTTTTTAAGGACGTGCAATAACAACAAAGATGGCCGCCGGTAATGACCGTGACGTCACGGTCGAGATTCTATATGTTTACCAACTGTCACAAATCTCGGAACACCCGCCCCTAAAGTACGTCGCACTTTCGAACAAAAATTGTGTTTTTTTTTATTAACAAAATAATTTTTTAAAAATATGAAACACCGTGACGTCACACATGGCGGACACCCCCTGCCCCTGTCACAAACTGTCACACTTTCTTACTACCCCTCCCCCACTCTAGAGCGTGACATACTTTATGGACGGCCACTTGATATGTTAAAATACGGATGAGTTGATCTCAATGAATGGAGTTTAACCCTGGGAAATGAACAGAGAAACTCCAACCATTCAACCACAAACAGTCAAACTCATCAAATGAACGTAACTGTGATATACTGCCGCATAGAAGTCTCTACAGCGGCCATAAAACTGATTTGAAGACGGGCCTCTTAAGCTTCTTTTTTTATTGTTTTTGCTTCATTAGAGGATGGTATACAACTTCAGAAGTTTTTGTTATTGAAAGAGGTACGAAGCAAACCCCTTGACCACCCCAGGCTTTACTAACCTTAGCTACCCAACTGAATACATATATTGTCAATGTTCCCTCCAAGCTGGGCGGCACATCAGTTTAGAGTTTCAGCAAACTTAGAGGGGACATCGGATAAAGGTATAATGGACTGTAGCTAGAATAAAAGAATTAGCAGACATTGCCACACCTCCAGTTAATTTTCATTCTCTATTATTACGCCAGGTTTACCAACTCAGTAAAATAACATTTACTGACAAATATAAGAACTCTATAAACAATTTTTACGGACAAAAACACCTTTTTACGAACATATTTAATATAAAACGTTGAGCTTAAAACGAACAAATATGAAGCATAATCCAAGCAGTGTAGCTTTAAAAAATTTAAAGTATCCATATGAGCACGTCTTTATTACCATGCTCATATTTTATAACGTTAGTTTATTGTATGACATTCATCATTAGTGACAGTGTTTAATTCCACCTGCTTATGATCATACATCAAAACATTTACACTGTCGATCATTGTGGGAGTAATTTTTCCCGACCCATTTCGCAGAGACAGTAAATTTTCCAACATTGGAGTAGACAATTTGTTTCTCAAGTTGGTTTTCAATAAACTACCAGAAGAAAATAAACGCGTTCTTCTTCTGCTGTTCCATGTGGAAGCGCCAAAATTGTTTGTGCGACTTCGAAATTAGCGGATCTGTACTCTTTGTTTTCGATATTTCTAGTCATTTGTCCAGTTTGATGCGAGAAAGCACCAAAACCTTGACGTTGCTTAAATCCGCAACTTGGTAATAAATAGACTCGGCCTCTAAACAATCAAAATGTGCTGGAGACACCATTTGTGAAAAAAAACTGGGCCAGTTCCAAAATTTCCGACTGTTCCATCGATATTCTGTTAGTGAGCTTCAGCACTCTGTTGCTAATATGCATTCTTTTCTGCATTGCACCAACTGCATTCGCATAAAATGCAAGTACATCAATTTAAAATTTTCAACCGTAGATGGATTAGGCCTATCTACTTTTTACAGCTGTAGTTTAGTTTGATAACCAATGAATAATTTATCGCGTGATTTAAACTTTGTACTTTCCTAGCTGTCCAGAAAGCTCTTATGGTTTATTAATAGAGCGCGGGATGTCACTAGAAATTTAAAAATTAAAATTTGACTTAAGAAAATAGATATCACAAGCATGATTTAATAATTATTTAACATTGAGACTCCACGTTTTGTAAATATTTTTACGGACGTTTAAATTTTTTAACGGAATTTTACGACAAATCTTTACGGACTGTCCGTAAATTTACGGACGGTTGGCAACCCTGCCCTACGCCAATAAATTGGGCTATGTTCAATGTTTCGTCTTTCAGGCCAAAAAAAAAATTAATGGAAAGCTGGTATTATAAGCATTGCTTTTAGCAAAAAATACAATACATGTATTATCTTAATTTTAGTAATGGGCAAATAAGGGGCGCCGTAAGTGGGGCATATGGCATGTATGTGTGCTGTGATGAATACTATGACACGTGTGTGTACGAGGCTATAACACGTGTAAGTAATCGTGTTGCTATTACACGTGTACAGTGTACATGCATGTGTTGTGATACTCAGGACATGTGTACGCACGTATTTTGTTCTTCTTAGTGCAAACTGTATAAATATGTTTTGCTATTTCCTACAGCATGTGTAGGTTTGTATGTTGAGCTGTGTTTTATCAATGATTCAAAACGGGAGTAAATTCGAAACTGATTATATGTATATTAAAAACAATGTATATTAAAAAATTGATAACAATAGTTACATTTAAAAATCCCTTTTAAAAAACTTGAAGATATGAGAATAAAGAGCAAAAGTAGAATGATACATACGGCTTTAAGTTTTAACGTGGAAATACAACACAAATATAATCTCACACAGCAATCACGTTGAGATTAGGATAAAAACACTTCAACTGTTCCATTCCAAGAACAAACACATACAAATCCTCCTTCTGGCAAAGAATTTAGGCGTTAAATGGGTTGCCCGGTAAAAATAGGAATACCCACACACTATCAACATCAACTCTAACCAACAGACTATCTTCTTCTTCTTCTTCTGCGTTCTCAAAATCTTTTTTGAAGGAGGATTTAGATCACAAGCCCTATATCCGTGATGTATTGCGCTGTGGCTGTCAATTGGCTAAGTTCACCATACAGTTTATCGTGGAGGGTAGCTGCCTGGGGCCAAATGGCCGCTCGGGAGTGGAGGTACAGAGGGCAGTTTTGCAGCACATGTTCCGCGTTCTCTGCAGCTGTTCCGCAGGGGCACATTTCAGTTTCACCAATTCGAAGTTTGCGGAACATGTTTGTTGGGCCTAAGTTTGTTGTGGCCCGTCCTTAGTCTGAATATGATGTTCTGAGATTGGCGGGGGAGTTTAAAGAATGCATCGCCCTCTGGATGGTGGGCTTTCAGCTCGGACTATCTTATTGCTTCACTACTTTTGAGAAACGCCTTTATTTCTTCGGGGTGTAAGGGTTGGTCTGACTGGACCTGTTTGCCTCCAGTTTTTGCCAGGGTGTCCGCTGTGTCATTTCCCTCAAGTTCCACATGGCCTGGGATCCATTGGAGAACAAGTTCTTTTGTTATTTTACTTAAATTCTGTAGTTCTATGTTGAGTGATCGGTTGATCGAGCGGTTTGAATCACGGAGAGATTGGAGCTCTTTTTTTGCATCAGTGAGGAAGACAATTTTGCTGTTTTTGGAGAGCGGATGGGTTGTAAGAAACCCTGCAGCAAGCTCTAGTGCTTTCCTTTCCGCTCTAGTGCTGTCTGAGATGCTTCCTATGGCAGTTGCTTTTTCAAGGTGTTCTCCATTAGGCCATTTTATGAGGATGCCGGCTCCACCATTTATTGTGTTTTTTACTGAACAGACTATCAAAATCAACTCAAACCAACTGACTATCAACATCAACTCTAATCAACAGACTATCAACATCAACTCTAATCAACAGACTATCAACATCAACTCTAACCAACAGACTATCAACATCAACTATAATCAACAGACTATCAACATCAACTATTACTAACAGACTATCAACATCAACTCAAATAACAAGGCAAGACTAGAAAAAAAACAAGGTAAAAATAGAGTGAAATAAATCTCTGTATAGAAAAAGGAGCGGCTGTTATATATAAAACATAAGTATGTTGTGCTACTCTCTACAGCATGAATGTTGTGCTATTTTCTGCATCATGTTTCTATGTTGTGCTACTTACTGAAGCACGTGTGTGTTTTGTGCTACTCGCTACAGCACGCATGGGTTGTGTTACTCGCTATTACACATGCCAGTAAACCAGTTGTGCTAACTCCTTAACGCTCATCACTCTCCTATTTATTTCTTGTGAAAGTATTTGCTTGATTATGAGTCATGTGGCAGATAACACAAGGTGCCCACAGCGTTTAATAATAGACCGAACTTACAACATTGTATAATAGACTTGAATTACAGCGTAGTAAAATAGACTGGGTTTACAGCATTGTATAATAGACTGGGTTTACAGCATTGTATAATAGACTGGGTTTACAGCATTGTATAATAGACTGGCCTTAAAGCATTGTATAATAGACTGGGTTTACAGCATTGTATAATAGACTGGCCTTACAAGATTGTATAATAGACTGGCCTTAAAGCATTGTATAATAGACTGGGTTTACAGCATTGTATAATAGACTGGCCTTACAGCATAGTAAAATAGACTGGCCTTACAGCATTGTATAATAGACTGGCCTTACAAGATTGTATAAGAGACAGAGTGTAATAATGGACTGGCCTTACAACAATGTAATATAGACTTGCCTAACAGAGTTTAGTAATAAACTTGCCTTATAACTTTGTATTAGAGAAGGTCTTACTGTCTTGCATAAAAGAGAGGTCTTATAACGGCATATATTAGAAAATGTTGTTTTTAAGTTGCATTATAGAACGGATGTGTGCGTTGTACTAGAACGGTTTTGTAACTTTATATCAGAGACAGATGTCACACCTTTGTGTGACAGTCTGGTCTCATTGTGTTACATAATAGACTGGTCTCATTGTGTTATATAACAGACTGGTCTCGTCTTATATAACAGACTGGTCTCATTGTGTTATATAACAGACTGGTCTCATTGTGTTATATAACAGACTGGTCTCATTGTGTTATATAACAGACTGGTCATATATAACAGACTCGTCTCGTCTTATATAACAGACTGGTCTCATTGTGTTATATAACAGACTGGTCTCATTGTCTTATATAACAGACTGGTCTCATTGTCTTATATAACAGACTGGTCTCATTGTGTTATATAACAGACTGGTCTCATTGTGTTATATAACAGACTGGTCATATATAACAGACTCGTCTCGTCTTTTATAACAGACTGGTCTCATTCTGTTATATAACAGACTGGTCTCGTCTTATATAACAGACTGGTCTCATTGTCTTATATAACAGATTGGTCTCATTGTGTTATATAACAGACTGGTCTCATTGTGTTATATAACAGACTGGTCATATATAGCAGACTCGTCTCGTCTTATATAACAGACTGGTCTCGTTGTCTTATATAACAGACTCGTCTAGTTGTCTTATATAACAGACTGGTCTCATTGTGTTATATAACAGACTGTTCATATATAACAGATCCGTATCATCACCCTATATAACATATCGGTCTTATTGCCTTACTAAACAGATTGGTCTTATGGTCTCATATAACAGACCGGTTTAATCGCCTTACATTAGAGACGCACTTATTTCTTTCTATCACAGACCAGTCCTATTACCGCATAATATAGACCGGTCTCATCCCCATATATTAGAGATCGGTCTAACGGTTTATAAAACATACCAGTCTTCAGAAGCGAGACTGATATTTCTTTCCTCCAAAAGTAACGTCTTAAGCCTCATTAAGGCGCCCGATGCACCTGGGTGCCCGGAGACATACGGACCCATGCCCCTCCCTTTGGCTACGCCTCTGCCGGTCTTAACCTTTAAAAAATATATTTGCATTTATTTGTGAATGATTAAACTGTGAAACCTAGTCCCAAAGTAGACAATAACCATAGGCATCACTAGCGCGTGGGGGAGGGGGTGCAAACACCATCACAAGAATGGACACCAAAGTTACAATTCTGCATGTTCCAATTACTTGGCAGTGAAATACTCGAAGGAAGACAATGGGGTAAGTAGTGAGGGATGACACCATGAGTTACGGACCCTAGTGACGCCTCTGACAGTAAACAACCAATATACTGACAAACTGAACCTCCTATTATACAACTCGATTCATTGCTTTAAAAAATTAATCTCCTTTTTTATTATAAATTGTTCAGTAATAAAGTGGTAAGCGGCATTTTGTCTCTGTCAAGTCAACTAACCTGAGTGAGATTAAAATAGAATAAACGAAGATCCGTTGAGATAAGCCCTAACAGAATACCCTGATATTTAATCACTACATTCACGACACTAGGCAAAGTGAATACCTCAATTTTCTCTAAGTTCATTTCCACCAATAAAAAACAAAACTTAATGCATTCAAGTTTAGAATGCAATAATATTCACCTTGATACTGACAACCTGGTGAACCTTATATAGTAGGGATGGACAGACATGTACTATCTGAGAGCCATTTTAAAATATAAACAAATTGTTAGTAGCTGCATTTAAGCACCAGGGTCACTTGTAACATATCTTTATGAATTGTACGCTAGCTTCAAGATGAAAACAAAAGAGCCGCATGCAGCTCGCAAGCCAGAATTTGGGCACGTTTGTTCTAGTCCATCATTCTCATAGCGCTAACACTATCCATGTTAGTCCAGCATTCTCATAGTGCTAACACTATCCATGTTAGTCCAGCATTCTCATTGTGCTAGAACTATCCATGTTAGTCCATCATGCTCATAGTGCTAACACTATCCATGTTAGTCCAGCATTCTCATAGCGCTAACACTATCCATGTTAGTCCATCATTCTCATAGCGCTAACACTATCCATGTTAGTCCAGCATTCTCATAGTGCTAACACTATCCATGTTAGTCCAGTATTCTCATAGTGCTAACACTACCCATGTTAGTCCAGCATTCTCATAGTGCTAACACTATCCATGTTAGTCCATCATGTTCATAGTGCTAACACTATCCATGTTAGTCCATCATGCTAATAGTGCTAACAATATCCATGTTAGTCCATCATGCTCATAGTGCTAACACTATCCATGTTAGTCCATCATTCTCATAGTGCTAACACTATCCATGTTAGTCCATTATGCTCATAGTGCTAACACTATCCATGTTAGTCCAGCATTCTCATAGTGCTAACACTATCCATGTTAGTCCATCATGCTCATAGTGCTAACACTATCCATGTTAGTCCATCATTCTCATAGCGCTAACACTATCCATGTTAGTCCAGCATTCTCATAGCGCTAACACTATCCATGTTAGTCCAGCATTCTCATAGTGCTAACACTATCCATGTTAGTCCATCATTCTCATAGTGCTAACACTATCCATGTTAGTCCATCATGCTCATTGTGATAACACAATCCATTTTAGTCCAGTATGCCCACAGTGCTAACAATACGCATGCTAGACATTGTGCTAATATAAACAGTATCAATGCTATTTCAACATGCTCGTTGCGCTAGAATGTTCAAAAGCTCTCTTAACTAAAACAAGTCGACCGATTATTCTTAAACTTGTCTTTTTTTTTTTTTTTTTGGTCACTCTTTCCAAAATTGTGAAAGACTGCTTCATAATTTTTAACGCAATTTCTTTATGGGAAAAATTACCTTTATATATTTGAAATGTCTGGCTGTCTGTTCGAGCTTGATCATGCAGCTCCTCCTAAACCATACCAGATAGAGAGTTCGGATCTTTTGCAAATATGTTAAGAGGTCCCAAGAATGTGCACTGGCCAAAAATACCAAAAAGGGTTACTGGATTTCCTGGAAAATCCAAAAAACAAGCTAAAAGTAGCAGTATCTTTGTCAGTTTCACGCCAACCACAACATCTTTCGGGTTGAAACAAACGCCAATCAATAGTTAATAATATTTAGGACAATATTGGAGAAGGAATATATTTGAAAAAATATCTTTTCGTTCAATTCCCGTAATTTTCGCAGCAATTTGTTGATAAGAATTGTTTTGTTTACTTTCAGAATTATTGATTTAAAATGTCTTTTAATGTAATCTAAAATAATTTCCTTTGAATATGCCTTGCCATGATATTGCTGAAATCTATTAATAGATATATTGAATATATTTTTGGGCTGTTATCGATTAATTTAATTTTAATCGTTAACTTGTGAAAAATTAACGATTAATTAATCGATAATTTCATTAATGTCCCCTGTCTTAAAAGGTTTTTTAAAAAAATAAAAATATTCTGAATTAAATGAAATCGAAGCTATGCATACAATTGAAAAAACTGCATATTAACAATGGAAAATATTGCTAAGTCTCATTTCTCAAGTGTTATTTCAAGGCATGTTACATAAAGTCCAATGAGTTGTAAGATATTATATTCGAAAACTTATTACAATTACAATTATTATTTTTTTAATCGTTTAAAAGGAATCAGCATTTTTAAATATTATATAACGAGTTTTAGTTAAACTTAATATTTATCTTTACAATTAAAATGAATCAGTATTTTCCACATAACGACATGACAAACACGAATCACCGCTTTCCCTGTACGACTTAGAATTTTTTATTCGAAGCATTTTTACAAAATAATTTTTTGAATACGATGTAAAAAAATAAAACATCGTTGTTTTATATATAAATTCATAAACTCACATAATTAAGACGATCGATTGATTGGACAAATTACAACAGAATCTCGGTTTGTTTCTGATTTGGGGTTGGGGGGGGTGGGGGTTTGTTTGATGACCTCTGAGTCACTGTAACAAAAATCTTATGTCAAACCAGAAATAATCGCAATGCTATTATGATCTCTAAACTATTTTTTTTTTTAAATTCGTGCATAGACAAAATTAAGCAATAAACTACTGAGAGATATTTATTTTCAAAGTCCAAAAGTACATCTTATAATTTCAATTGAAATGCACGTTTCAAAGTTACGTGTCCAACACATGTAAAAGATTTATTCCCCGCCACACCCCTAGTAATAAAACTCTGTTGATTCAATATAAAGTTGCTCATGAGTCTCTAAAAAGTTCAGATTGACACAAGCTTTCTTCACTCCAACTAAATAAGTTTCAATCTTTTCTACCCACCTTCAACAAACAAACTTCCCCCACCGAAAATAGAGCCCTACTATCTCCACCAACAACAGAGCCCTTCCCTCTCACCAACAACAGAGCCCTACTCCCCTCACCAACAACAGAGCCCTACTCCCCTCACCAACAACAGAGCCCTACTCCCCTCACCAACAACAGAGCCCTACTCCCCTCACCAACAACAGAGCCCTACTCCCCTCACCAACAACAGAGCCCTACTCCCCTCACCAACAACAGAGCCCTACTCCCCTCACCAACAACAGAGCCCTACTCCCCTCACCAACAACAGAGCCCTACTCCCCTCACCAACAACAGAGCCCTACTCCCCTCACCAACAACAGAGCCCTACTCCCCTCACCAACAACAGAGCCCTAC
>MUZC01000268.1:387686-404593 GCA_002072015.1 Radix auricularia | reverse complement strand
ACTATGTACTTGGTTGGCCACGGTCTAACTTACTTTTACTTATGTACTTGGTTGGCCACGGTCTAACTTACTTTTACTACTTTGTACTTGTGTTAATGCTTGGCCACGGTCTCACTTTTACTAC
The DNA here is from genome assembly GCA_002072015.1 of Radix auricularia. Taxonomy (NCBI): domain Eukaryota; kingdom Metazoa; phylum Mollusca; class Gastropoda; family Lymnaeidae; genus Radix; species Radix auricularia. The sequence continues at coordinate 404,469 of MUZC01000268.1, read as the reverse complement.
TATGTACTTGTGTTAGTGCTTGGCCACGGTCTCACTTTTACTACTATGTACTTGTGTTAATGCCTGGCCACGGTCTCACTTTTACTACTATGTACTTGTGTTAGTGCTTTGCCACGGTCTTACTTTTACTACTATGTACTTGTGTTACTGCTTGGCCACGTTCTAACTTACTTTTACTACTATGTACTTGTGTCAGTTCTTTGCCACGGTCTCACTTTTACTACTATGTACTTGTGTTAATGCCTGGCCACGGTCTCACTTACTTTTACTACTATGTACTTGTGTTAATGCTTGACCACGGTCTCACTTTTACTACTATGTACTTGTGTTAGTGCTTGGCCACGGTCTCACTTTTACTACTATGTACTTGTGTTAATGCCTGGCCACGGTCTAACTTACTTTTACTACTATGTACTTGTGTTAATGCTTGGTCACGGTCAATCTTACTTTTACTACTACTTACTTGTGTTAATACTTGGCCACGGTCTCACTTTTACTACTATGTACTTGTGTTAATGCTTGGCCACGGTCTCACTTACTTTTACTACTATGTGTACTTGTGTTAGTGCCTGGCCACGGTCTCACTTTTACTACTATGTACTTGTGTTAATGCCTGGCCACGGTCTCACTTACTTTTACTAATATGTACTTGTGTTAATGCTTGGTACGGTCTCACTTACTTTTACTACTATGTACTTGAGTTAATGCTTGGCCACGGTCTCACTTACTTTTACTACTATGTGTACTTGTGTTAGTGCCTGGCCACGGTCTCACTTTTACTACTATGTACTTGTGTTAATGCCTGGCCACGGTCTCACTTACTTTTACTACTATATACTTGTGTTAATAATTGGCCACGGTCTCACTTTTACTACTATGTACTTGTGTTAATGCCTGGCCACGGTCTAACTTACTTTAACTACTATGTACTTGTGTTAATGCTTGGCCACGGTCTAACTTACTTTTACTACTATGTACTTTTTTTAATGCCTGGCCACGGTCTAATTTACTTTTACTACTGTGTACTTGTGTTAATGCTTGGCCACGGTCTCACTTTTACTACTATGTACTTGTGTTAGTGCTTGGCCACGGTCTCACTTTTACTACTATGTGTACTAGTGTTAGTGCCTGGCCACGGTCTCACTAACTTTTACCACTATGTTTACTTGTGTTAGTGCTTGGCCACGGTCTCACTAACTTTTACTAATCTGTGTTCTTGTGTTAATGCCTGGCCACGGTCTCACTTTTACTCCTGTGTACTTGGTTTGCTACGGTGTCACTTACTTTTACTACTATGTGTACTTGTGTTAGTGCTTGGCCACGGTCTCACTTACTTTAACTACTATGTGTACTTGTGTTAGTGCCTGGCCACGGTCTCACTTTTACTACTATGTGTACTTGTGTTAGTGCTTGGCCACGGTCTCACTTACTTTTACTACTATGTGTACTTGGGTGGCCACGGTCTCACTTTTACTACTATGTACTTGTGTTAATGCTTGGCCACTGTCTCACTTACTTTTACTACTATGTGTACTTGGTTGGCCACGGTCTCACTAACTTTTACTACTATGTACTTGTGTTAGTGCTTGGCCGCTGTCTAACTTTTACTACTATGTGTACTTGTGTTAGTGCTTGGCCACGGTCACACTTATACTACTATGTGTACTTGTGTTAGGGGTTGGCCACGGTCTCACTACCTTTTACTACTATGTGTACTTGGTTGGCCACGGTCTCACTAACTTTTACTACTATGTACTTGTGTTAGTGCTAGGCCGCGGTCTAACTTTTACTACTATGTGTACTTGTGTTAGTGGTTGGCCATGGTCACACTTATACTACTATGTGTTCTTGTGTTAGTGCTTGGGCACGGTCTCACTACCTTGTACTACTATGTGTACTTGTGTTAATGCTTGGCCACGGTCTCACTTACTTTTACTACTGTGTACTTGGTTGGCCACGGTCTCACTAACTTTTACTAGTATGTGTACTTGGTTGGCCACGGTCTCACTAACTTTTACTAGTATGTGTACTTCGTTGGCCATGGTCTAACTTACTTTTACTACTATGTACTTGGTTGGCCACGGTCTAACTTATTTTTACTACTATGTAATTGATTGGCCACGGTCTAACTCACTTTTACTACTATGTATTTGTGTTAATGCTTGGCCACGGTCTAACTTACTTTTACTACTATGTACTTGGTTGGCCACGGTCTAACTTACTTTTACTACTATGTACTTGGTTGGCCACGGTCTAACTTACTTTACTACTATGTACCTTGTTGGCCACGGTCTAACTTACTTTTACTACTATGTACTTGTGTTAGTGCTTGGCCGCGGTCTAACTTTTACTACTATGTGTACTTGTGTTAGTGGTTGGCCACGGTCACACTTATACTACTATGTGTTCTTGTGTTAGTGCTTGGCCACGGTCTCACTACCTTTGACTACTATGTGTACTTGTGTTAATGCTTGGCCACGGTCTCACTTACTTTTACTACTGTGTACTTGGTTGGTAACGGTCTCACTAACTTTTACTAGTATGTGTACTTGATTGGCAACGGTCTCACTAACTTTTACTAGTATGTGTACTTCGTTGGCCACGGTCTAACTTACTTTTACTACTATGTACTTGGTTGGCCACGGTCTAACTTATTTTTACTACTATGTACTTGGTTGGCCACGGTCTAACTCACTTTTACTACTATGTACTTGGTTGGCCACGGTCTAACTTACTTTTACTACTATGTACTTGGTTGGCCACGGTCTAACTTACTTTTACTACTATGTACCTTGTTGGCCACGGTCTAACTTACTTTTACTACCATGTACTTGTGTTAATGCCTGGCCACGGTCTAACTTACTTTTACTACTGTGTACTTGTGTTAGTGCTTTGCCTCGGTCTTACTTTTACTACTATGTACTTGTCTTACTGCTTGGCCACGGTCTAACTTACTTTTACTACTATGTACTTGTGTTAATGCTTGGCCACTGTCTCACTTTTACTACTGTGTACTTGTGTTAGTGCTTGGGCACGGTCTCACATTTACTACTATGTGTACTTGTGTTAGTGCCTGGCCACGGTCTCACTTTTACTACTATGTACTTGTGTTAATGCTTGGCCACGGTCTCACTTTTACTACTATGTACTTGTGTTAATGTCTGGGCACGGTCTAACTTACTTTTACTACTATGTACTTGTGTTAATGCTTGGCCACTGTCTAACTTACTTTTACTACTATGTACTTTTGTTAATGCCTGGCCACGGTCTAACTCACTTTTACTACTATGTACTTGTGTTAGTGCTTGGCCACGGTCTCACTTTTACTACTATGTAGTTGTGATAGTGCTTGGCCACGGTCTCACTTTTACTATTATGTGTACTTGTTTTAATGCTTGGCCACGGTCTCACTTTTACTACTATGTGTACTTGTGTTAGTGCTTGGCCACGGTCTCACTTTCTTTTACTACTATGTGTACTTGTGTTAGTGCCTGTCCACGGTATCACTTTTACTACTATGTACTTGTGTTAGTGCTTGTCCACGGTCTCACTTACTTTTACTACTATGTGTACTTGGGTGGCCACGGTCTCACTTTTACTACTATGTACTTGTGTTAATGCTTGGTAACGGTCTCACTTACTTTTACTACTATGTGTACTTGGTTGGCCACGGTCTCACTAACTTTTACTACTATGTACTTGTGTTAGTGCTTGGCCGCGGTCTAACTTTTACTACTATGTGTACTTGTGTTAGTGCTTGGCCGCGGTCTAACTTTTACTACTATGTGTACTTGTGTTAGTGCTTGGCCACGGTCTCATTACCTTTTACTACTATGTGTACTTGTGTTAATGCTTGGCCACGGTCTCACTACCTTTTACTACTATGTGTACTTGTGTTAATGCTTGGCCACGGTCTCACTTACTTTTACTACTGTGTACTTGGTTGTCCACGGTCTCACTAACTTTTACTAGTATGTGTACTTGGTTTGCGACGGTCTCACTAACTTTTACTAGTATGTGTACTTGTGTTAGTGCCTGGCCACGGTCTCATTTACTTTTTAGTCATTTTTGTTACATGTGGAATTTTCATCTCATTAAAGGTGAACACAATAATTTATTGTTAAGTAAACTATGAGAGATTTTCAAACAAACATTTCTTGTTTACCGCAAACTCTAACGGCATAGATCATTGAAGAAGACCATTCAACGGTATTAAATGCGTTGGGGGCGGGGGCTTGAACTACTTTATGATAACCAGGTAAAAACCAAACAAGCAGAGTATCCACTGCAGACCATTGTCGTATTTTGTCTCGGAACATGACATCTCTTTCTTATGCTTTTAATCTTACTCCCAACGCTTAATCAATAAAATTAATTGAAACACTGACGTTATTTTCTTAGCCTGGTATAGATTGCTTTATACTTAGGGCTGTTATCGATTAATTTAAAATTAATCGTTAACTTTTGAAAAATTACCGAATAATTAATTAATCGATAATTTTCATTAAAACAAAAAATAAGAAGTATGACGTTATTAAACTGAACATATCAAGGAAAGTAACAAAAACAGACAATACACAATTTTTAAATTTAGATTTAAGTAGTTCAATAATGTCAATGAATTTTAATTTTGTTATTGTTAATTAAATAAAACAATGTATAATTGCTGATATCCTTTCCCTTAAAAAACAGCTTATTTTAAAGTTTAACCTTTAAAAACCTTTTTTTTTTAATGAAGATTTTGAACGTAAAAAAAGCCATTATTTTTAATTATTAATAATTGTATATTTATTTATAAATTGGTGATATCATTGCACCAGTTGTACATAATTGAATCCACTATTTTATCGATAAAAATAATTTTAATCGATAAATAATTTTAACCGATTAATCGAGAGATTAATCGATATTTTCTGCAGCCCTAAATTCGAATAGAATAATATGAATAATCAATAACGTGAGCAAAGTTCGAAACTAACAAATATGTTCGCATTATTTTTTTTATTTTATATTGCTAATGGGTTCTCATATTCGGTTGGGAATAAACTTATCCGTCTACTAAGTTGTCTAACGAGATGCTTGATAAAGCACTCTATGAGTATCACATTTATATTGTCTGGTATACGGTTCAATATGTCATCTTGGGTTTTGATGTTTTTAAAACTAAAATGATGTTTGATGTTTCATCTTGGGTTATGATTTGTTTAAAACTAAAATGACATTTGATGTTTCAGCTGGAAGCATGAGTGACGATTTCACGAGGAAAATGCAGCAATGGGAGTCAATGAGGAGTAAAAAAGCAACGTTTAGAGGTATGTTTTTTTAGCTCCCTTGGGTCGTGACGCAATTGTTTTCCCGGTTACTTCCCCTCGCTCTCATGTAACAGCTATGAGATGTTACATCTATGGCTGCGGCTATTCGGACCTGTGTCCGTATAGCGTATGATTGATTTACGGACCCGGGCAGGTTCTGTTATATAAAAGTGTATTCGGAGCCAGCGCTGGTGACAGTGTAGTACAATGTACTAGTATTAGTATGGCTAGTAATTAAAATTATGTTGTTAATTTCATCGCTAAACCTAACCCACACCCTAAAACCTATCACTAAACCTAACCCACACCCTAAAACCTATCACTAAACCTAATCTACACCCGCTAAAACCTATCAGCCTATCACTAAACCTAACCCACACCCTAAGCCTAAAACCTATCACTATCACTAAACCTAACCCACACCCTAAAACCTATCCCTTAACCTAAATCATGAACAAAATATTAAAAATTAATTCATTTAACAAACAAAAATACACAAAAAAACAAAAGAAACAAACAAACAAAAATAAAAGATTCCTCCTCCGAAAACCGAACCTCAGACTTAATTATCAGCTGTCCATCGCACTAACGATGAGACCAGGAAGACTCGAACACCAATGGTCTTTTAAAATTTATAAAAGTAAACTTTATAAAATTATCGTTTAATAAGCCTAGCGGGTCCCAATAGTGGTCGTAGGCTATTGAGACCCAGGTCCGAATAGCCACTCGTATAATTAATACTTTAAAAGAGTTCGTTTTTTTACTGACGTAGTGTATATTTAATTATTACTTTAAAAGAGTTCGTTTTTTTACTGATGTAGTGTATATTTAATTATTACTTTAAAAGAGTTCGTTCAGGGCTCAGGTTAATAGAAATTGCATTTGAGCTCTTACAATGCGAAAACCCTTGTACCTTGACCAACTTTGAACTTTGACCAACCTGGTACCTTGAACAAACTTTTAAATTGACCAGCATTGGACCTTGACCAAACTTGTACCTTGACCAAACTTGTAGCTTGACCAAACTTGTACCTTGACCAAACTTATACCTTGACCAACTTTGAACTTTGACCAACCTGGTACCTTGACCAAACTTTTAAATTGACCAGCATTGGACCTTGACCAAACTTGTACCTTGACAAAACTTGTACCTTGACCAAACATAAACCTTGTCGAATCATAAACCTTAACCAAACTTGTACATTTACCAACATTGTACTTTGGCCAACTCGTACCTTGATAAACATTGTACCCTGATCAACATTGTACCTTGTCAAACCTTGTACCATGATCAACATTATACCAAATTATTTTACTTGTTTCATTTCACAATGCATTGTCCAATTTTAAACTTGTGAATTTATTTACACTTGGCGTAGAGCGTACAAAATCAGTGGAAGAGAAAGGGAGAGAATGATGTTAATTGAACTCTGAGAGGAAAGTTACCGTTCTTATCTCCCCACTCAGTCTCCTAGACTGGCCAATGAGTCAATCATGTAAGCCTTCAATGCCATCGAAATAGTCTATAAGTTATCCTGAGACACCAACAACAACCCCCCTCACCCGCCCCGGCTGATTGTCAAGCTTCAATCAAGTTATGAAACGAATTTTTGCAGAGTTGTTTTTATTTTTCAAACCCGAAAACGTCATATCTCATAATGTTACTATTTTAGGTAACTTTTTGGTAAAGCTGTGACGTACATCATGAAGATAGAAGTAACAACACGTTTGCCAACGTTTTAAAAAAACAAAGTCATAAACAATTCTTTTGTCCTCGACAAGTCAATCAGCATAATATCTTAATGAAATTTAACCAACGGAATAACCCCCCATATTTCTATAAATAGATTTCCGCCATGGTATGACTAAAGCGTTTTGAAACATAATCTGAAGTAGGGTAGTGACCCCAGTTTTTGTTTTTGCATGGAATTTGGCTTACGTTCACTAGTTAACAATTCACAGCTGACAGCTCTGGTGTGTTTGACTCCTGGCCAATGTAAACATGAACTCTGACCTCTAGAGAAGTGTTCGAAGCAATCAAATAAATTAAGAGTTATAAATGGGTCAGGTGGTTCGATTTGAGGGAACATCATTTGAAACCTTTGACGCTGCGCCTTTACCTCACAGATGTCCATGACTGACAAACAATAACAAACTGTGGTATAACAAATTTACATGTAAAGGTAGATGCAAACACAGAACTTAATAACAGCTGTGAACAGTCAAGATGGGACGTAATCGGGAAAAACAAAAGTAAAAAAAATTGACCAACTTCCCGTTATTTAATGTTATTGTACTAATGAAGGAATTAGCCGAAACGTCTACTGTTTTTAGTATTAGTTCATAAATAGAGCTTAAATTTATTGTCTTCTTACACAAATGGTTTGTGTACGTTGTTGATTTTTTTATTAAAAAGCTTTATGCAGTCCCATTCTGTATGATAAAAGTTGTCCCTAATGACTCCTGGGGTCCCCTGAACCTTTAAGGTGGCCGGGGAAAATTAATATTGTTTTGGGGGTCCCTGAACAACGTCAAGGGGTCCGCGAAGGTTTAATAAAAATGATAAAATTGAGATCCATTTTTATTATTATAGAAATTAAAATAATAAACAATAAATAAAATAAATTCTTTTTTCTACTCATTAAATACCATTTGATGTGCTATCAGCGGGGAGTACAAAGTTGTGTTTCCAAAAAAGGACTTTGGAGTTTGGGTAATTTTCACAGCTATAACCAATCAAAACACATGTTCTTGGTTTATTGAAATGTCAAGCTTGAAGTGTAAGAAAGCCGTAATTCCTATAGATAGGTGAGATAAATACAAGTTTTTATTAAAGTGATTTAAAGAGGGTTTGGATAAATGTCGATGTGTCGGGAGGTTATAGTTATCTAAATTACATCAAGTATCTTATAATCAAATAATTTGTTTTTCAAAAGGGCGCAACTGCATCATTCCATTGAAAAAGTTGTATAATTATGAACATTGGTTTGTCACAACAGATGTAAGAATGAGTTAACCGAAGAAAAAAATCAGACAATACAGTGTTATTGAATATTTGAAACATGGGTAAATGTTTGGAATCAGATACCTAATGTGAAACATAAATTACTGAATTTGTTAAAAAGTTTAAGCTTTACCTTTGACCTTCTGGCATACATGAAACAAGCTGTACCGAATGTATTCTCATTACATTTTGTCATTCAATGTGATTTCATTGTGACATCACTTATTTTCAGAAAATTTTAGTGAAAGTTTGCATGGATCACTAGAATATGTCATTAGAGCAGTTTATAAAATCAAAAGAAATGCCTTCAGTGAGAGATTATTTGCTTTGCATTGCTAGGTAAATGACAAAGACTATAATCGTTAAATTTTTCACAATGAAGTACGTTATTTATAAAATAGTGCATGATTGGATGTTCACTTTAATTCAGTATTGGAATTCCTGCAGAAAAAAAGACAATGATTTGCGGCAAAATAAACCTCAAATAATGTTTATGAATGGTTTATTGGCCAAACAAGGTAACCATTTCAATTCATTCAAAACTAAAAGTGTCATATCTGTTTTTGTTGCAAACCTTTTTCCGTACAATCAAAGCTTGGAAGAGAAGAATGTTTCCATTTTCCAAACCTTATGAAATAACAAAAAAGAAATAAAGATTTGCTGGCTCACCACCAACACTTAACAACTATTCATTGAAGCCTAAACCAAAAATTTGAGGTTTTTCAGGATATTTTTCGCTTGGATATTCGCGACTGGCAGTTGAATTCCAGTTGCGCGTGTTCGAACGCACATCAATCCATACTAACTCAGAAGCAGCTTATAGAAATATCCCCAAGTTAGGAACTTAAGCAAATGTGTGAACAAGGATATACAAACTCTGGTTACAAAAACAGATCCCAATTTCATAAAAATCATAAAACAGTTGTGTGCTATTTTTTTTAAAGATACTTTGAAGTTTAATGTTAATTTTCTTATGACAACATTAAGTGTTCGATACTTTTGAGAGGACAGTAGATTTGGTCATATGGACACATGACCTTAACGGATCATGTTTGCTTGATATAGACAGCTGACCTTAACGGACAATGTTTGGTTGATATAGACAGATGATTTAACGGACAATGTTTGCTTGATATAGACAGCTGACCTTAACGGACAATGTTTACTTGATATAGACAGCTGACCTTAACGGACAATGTTTGGTTGATATAGACAGATGACTTAACGGACCATGTTCATTGATATAGACAGATGACCTTAATGGACAATGTTGTTTCCTTAATTGGATAGTGCATGACCGCGTGTGGACACAATGGAGACATGTTGGTTTGAAATCTTTCCAGTGTTTCATTACAACTGAAATACTTCGACACGTCTGCGCTTAATTGGAGTAGGCAAGACAAGAGACAGGGTGGGGTGGAGGAGAGGGGGGAGCAGGTTGGAGGAGTAGCGAGGAAAATGTTTCCTGTGCTTGACTACCGGAGCTTAATTCCCCTGGCAACGCGATGCTCCCTCGCGCTGCCCTCACCGTTTCTTGTCATCCGGCTGTTCTATAGTCGGGCCGGCTTCTCTCCTGTCACGGTCTGCTCCAACGACGGTTCTCCTCCGATAATTTACGCTGAGTTTTTTTTCTTCTGTATTTTCTGATTTAACGGAAAACCCCGCATCGATATAGAACTATAGATATCTAGTGATAGATGACTTGCGTTGGATTAGTTCAGTGACTGAGTTGAGGCGTTTGTGTCAGTGAGGACTTAGTTCTTGGATGTACCGACTTCCTGCCAATCTCCTGCCACGTGCCTGGAGCTACCATCAATGTCGCGATCAATGTTCGTCATTATTAAACGACTGGAATTAATCACACTCGGCGGTCAATGTCCTCATTATAACTGCAACGGTCATTGTTGTCCAAATATCAGCGCTAGTCCAGTTGGTCATTGTTGTCAAAATATCAGCGCTAGTCCAGTTGGTCATTGTTGTCAAAATATCAGCGCTAGTCCAGTTGGTCATTGTTGTCAAAATATCAGCGCCAGTCCAGTTGGTCATTGTTGTCCAAATATCAGCGCTAGTCCAGTTGCTGTGTTTTTTTCGAGGAGCTTAAAATATAAAAGGTAAAGTTAGTCGACACATATCTCCAAGTGGTAGGCTACACATCATATTTCTGAGTGTGGATTAAATATGGACAAGAAAAGGCAAAGATTTGCACACTTGCTGTGTTGCACGGGAAATCCCAAAAGCACCGGTAAGGGCGATAACTCTTATGTTTATTCTCAAATTATTATTTTTAATAGCAATTAATAGCATGTTTTTTTAAAGCCCATTGACAAGGAATAGATCTAGATCTAATACTAAATAGTTTAAGAGTACGCATGTCACAGTATAAAGTAAAAAATCTAGAAATTACATTATTTAACTTTTACCACAGTTCTTCTCTTTCTTTTATACTTCACATCATCATAGATATACAACACAAAGATAACTTAATACAACCCTCAGATAGACATAAAGATAAAAACACCTTTCTTATTCCATATGCAAGAACAAACACATACAAGTTTTCTTTCTTTCCGTCCAGTATTCGGGCGTGGAATGGGTTGCCTGAAGAAACCAGGAAAGCCAACACTTTATCATCATTTAAAACTCTAGTAAGAATACAGGACTAAACACAAACCATAGAAATACGTAGGACGCAATAATCTTCTGTACAGAAGGAGCGTCTGTAACATATAAGATAAGATATTTTTTATCCTTTATTATCATTTAACAATACGAAAGAATACAATACTCAGACAGAGATATCACTAAAACACGTGACTTGTTCTATTTACAAGTAAAAACTCTTATGTATTTTTTCTTCTTCACTTTTGGCTTTTGGGCGTCGATGGGTTGCCTGGGAAAACAAGGAAAAAACAACACACTATTAATATTCAAAATTATAATTAAATGCAAAACTAGACACAAGCCATGGATAAGTGTAGTAAGAAACGATCAACCGTATAGACGAAAGAATGTAATGTATAAAATTAGAAGATATGATAATTTTATTTGATAAGGAAAGTAGATTATATCACAAACATTTGCCACAATGACCGTCGGCGTCGGAAGATGAGCTATGAAGGGAATGTTTGCTTCAGGCGGCACTTTCTTCTTTAAAAGATGGCGTGTTCTCAGACGGCACTTTCTTCTTTAAAAGATGGCGTGTTCTCAGACGGCACGTTCTTCTTTAAAAGATGGCGTGTTCTCAGTCGGCACTTTCTTCTTTAAAAGATGGCGTGTTCTCAGTCGGCACTTTCTTCTTTAAAAGATGTCGTGTTCTCAGTCGGCACGTTCTTCTTTAAAAGATGGCGTGTACTCAGATGGCACGTTCTTCTTTAAAAGATGGCGTGTTCTCAGACGGCACGTTCTTCTTTAAAAGATGGCGTGTTCTCAGACGGCACTTTCTTCTTTAAAAGACGGCGTGTTCTCAGACGGCACTTTCTTCTTTAAAAGATGGCGTGTTCTCAGACGGCACGTTCTTCTTTAAAAGATGGCGTGCTCTCAGTCGGCACTTTCTTCATTAAAAGATGGCGTGTTCTCAGACGACACGTTCGTCTTTAAAAGATGGCGTGTTCTCAGACGGCACTTTCTTCATTAAAAGATGGCGTGATCTCAGACGGCACGTTCTTCTTTAAAAGATGGCGTGTTCTCAGACGGCACGTTCTTCTTTAAAAGATGGCGTGTTCTCGGGCGGAAAGTGGACAATACACCAGGTTCAATGTTTCTGGGAATGTTCAGTCTGTTTCGTTCATTAAAGGGGACAATATGTCAGGGTCAAAGTTAACTGTTGGTGTTCATTCTGTGTTGTTCAAGAAAGTGAACAATATTTCAGAGTCAGTGTTAACTGTCCAGTCTGTGTTGAGTTGTCCATGAAACAAGTTCATACAATTAAATAGGAGAACGTTTTCTTTCCATTCTGCGATCATTCCGATTATTGAAAGGCGTGTACTCACATTCTAATGTTAGGACGCCAAAATGGGATATTTGAGTCCCCTCAGGCCGGCACATACCCAGACCGGCACATACCCAGGCCGGGACATACCCAGGCCGGCACATACCCAGGCCGGCACATACCCAGGCCGGGACATACCCAGGCCGGCACATACCCAGGCCGGCACACACCCAGGCCGGCACACACCCAGGCCGGCACACACCCAGGCCGGCACACACCCAGGCCGGCACACACCCAGGCCGGCACATACCCAGGCCGGCACACACCCAGACCATCGAAAGACACCTGGTCATAGAGACACACCCAGACCATGACAGACACATGGTCAAAGAGACACACCCAGACCATCGACAGACACCTAGACACACCCAGACCATCAACAGACACCTTGTCATAGAGACACTCGCTCTAAACATTTTCTGACCTCTGTTACACATAAGACTGAAGAGGTTAAGTAACAAGTGGCAGACGTTTGGATGCACGCGTCAGAGCTCACGCGTACCTCACCAATAAACGTGTCATATTGAGATATGCCAGGAATGTGAGCAGACGTGTACCAACGCTAGTGAAAACTGGCTGCCTCACTCGGTTCCTTGAGCAGGAAGCGTTATCTCTAATCTCAACCGAGCGGCTGTCGAGGGTGGTAAGGTGGCTGTAACGATGGAAAGGGGAAAAAGTACGGCAACTCTGCTGTCGTATGGGTAAACATCACGGGTAATGTTACAATAGGATTTAACTGGTCGCTGACGACTTGTGTGGTGGGAGATGTCTGAAGAACTTTGGGAGGAAAAGGTGGGGGTTGGGGGTGGGCAACCAATCGTGTGTATTAACCAAGGAAATCAGATGTAGTAATTATTTATCTGTTGTAACCTTGTAAGTGAAAAGTGAGTTTTAGGGAAACTTAACAAAGTTCTGTACATTGCCAGCTGGGGTGAAAAGAAATATTACAGTCAATAAGTCTTTCATCTATGGGAGGAAAAAGAATAATCCCTTTGTAAAAAAATATCAATATATTTTTTTTCCTATTTATCAATTTAGTACATTAACATTTAAGACGAATTAAATAAAATCGTCACTTCCACAAATAACAAATACCATCGACATAACATAAAAATTACCATCAACAAATAGCGGGTAGACCAACATCCGTAAATCTCGAGATAGGATCTTAGGTGGGGTGTAATTGTTAAGCCTACGTCTACACCGTCTAAACCTCTCAGACCCACATATGACACTCGTACAAGGCTCGCGTGCTGCTTAGGTCGAAACTTGAGTAAATATCAACATTAACAATAAACACCACAATAAACAACGAAATTAAATAAAATTGATAAATATCCACATGGAAGAAATACACATATTAAGGGTAATCATTTACAGATGTCAATTTTACTACATCGAAAGCTTCATATGTGTAGTATTTCATAACAAATATATTTTAATATAATTTTCAGCTCACAGAAGTAAATGTCTAATATTTGAGAAATTTTTACTTTGTAAAGTACGTGTGTAGTTTACTGTGTAGAGCTACTCGTACAATTTGTCGCCACCTCGCGTCTCCCCAATGTTCATCCTTGACTACATGTTTTTATCGGCCAGTTTGTTTTCTAGGTCACTATACCAACACCACATTGCCTGCCCCTTGCCACTCTAAGCCGGAGAACCTCCCTACCCCCCCTCCATTCCAATTGATAATTCTTAGAGAGTCTGCTACCCTGAAAGACCCGATTGTTCCAAACGACCGCTTCCATTGACGTTGAGTTGGTTTGGCGCCCCAGCGCTTCGAGCACTTACGTCGTACTTACGGCTTCTAGGTGACCGGATGTCAGATATAGACTTCCGGTCCCAGAACAGAGATCATGTGGGCACGAGAAATTCAAATCTCATCGAACACGTGTCACGTCTGATCATTGTCGTAATCCAGTGGCGTAGCTAGGGATTTGGGGGGCGGGGGATTGTCCTCTTTTGGAGCCCCATCATTTTGACCGATGGCGTGATATATAATATTTAATGAAAAAAATATTTTCAGACCCTTCTTTCGGGGCACCATCAAGTAGGAGCCCGGGTTATATTCAAATATGGACCCCCTCCACCAGCTTTGCCGCTGTCAGATTCGAATAAATGTAAACATTTGCACGTCTCCAAAAGCATTGCTTACCTAGTACTTACATTAGGTTGATAAATGTAAGTATATCCATTACACGTGAGATGCTATTCTAAGTACAGATATTCTCACCGGAGGGTGGAGCTATCAAGCCCTTATGACCCGACTTAAAATGTCTGCGGCGAGCATCAACAAAAGGGCATTTCCACTGTTCTAACTGTGCTGGCATCTCCATATCCTCAATAGCTGATGCGTTTGTCCAGCTTGTGTGCCGCCATCTCATCGGTCATGCCACATACGCGGCACTCGGGGGCCCTATCCCTGTTTAGCTTGTGCATGTCGCCGTTTGATGGACCAGTCCTCGTAACGATGGGCTAGCACTGATCCTTCTTGCTTGGTCACAAGGTATGCAAGCAATGTGCAATGTAAAGGAACCTGTTCTTTTTTAAAGATAACATTTTTTATTTGGTGGTACAACATTTTTTTTTTTTTTTTTTACAGAATCCCAGTAAATTAATGAAGCAAAAACTTGAAAATAGTGCTGTTGAAATTTCTCACGGTGAATTGAGTTTTTTAAAAAAAAAATAATTTGTTCACAAATTGCATATCACTCCTAAATTAAAATACAATAAAAATCATTTTTTGCGAAACCCACCTGCTGGCCTTTTGGAGATACTCTTACTCGTTCTCCCTCTCCCTCTCACACACTCTCTCTCTCTCTGTTTCTCTTTCTATATCTATCTATATATCTCTCGCTCTACTCACCCCCCCCCCCCCGTCACAAATTAACAACGGGGAACAAGGAAAACCAATACTGATGGAGCCGCAAACGTCCCGTTGTCTTTCTATAAAATTTAAATAAAAACAAGGAATCTACCTGTCACGTCATGTCCTCACGGCCCCTGTATACTTAGACCATCAAACTGTCACGTCATGTCCTCACGGCCCCTGTATACTGAGACCATCAACCTGTCACGTCATGTCCTTACGGCCCCTGTATACTGAGACCATCAACCTGTCACGTCATGTCCTTACGGCCCCTTAGACTGAGACCATCAACTTGTCACGTCATGTCCTCACGGCCCCGGTATACTGAGACCATCAACCTGTCACGTCATGTCCTTACGGCCCCTTAGACTGAGACCATCAACTTGTCACGTCATGTTCTCACGGCCCCGGTATACTGAGACCATCAAACTGTCACGTCATGTCCTTAAGGCCCCTTAGACTGAGACCATCAACTTGTCACGTCATGTCCTTACGGCCCCTGTATACTGAGACCATCAACCTGTCACGTCATGTCCTCACGGCCCCTGTATACTGAGACCATCAACCTGTCACGTCATGTCCTTTCGGCCCCTGTATACTGAGACCATCAACATGTGAAGTCATGTCCTCACGGCCCCTGTATAATGAGATCATCAACCTGTCACGTCATGTCCTCACGGCCCCTGTATAATGAGACCATCAACCTGTCACGTCATGTCCTCACGGCCCCTGTATACTGAGACCATCAACCTGTCACGTCATGTCCTCACGGCCCCTGTATACTGAGACCATCAACCTGTCAAGTCATGTCCTTACGGCCCTTGTATACTGAGACCATCAACCTGTCACGTCATGTCCTCACGGCCCCTTAGACTGAGACCATCAACCTGTCACGTCATGTCCTCACGGCCCCTTAGACTGAGATCATCAACCTGTGCCGTCATGTCCTCACGGCCCCTGTATAATGAGATCATCAACCTGTGCCGTCATGTCCTCACAGCCCCGGTACACTGAGACCATCAACCTGTGCCGTCATGTCCTCACGGCCCCTGTATACTGAGACCATCAACATGTGAAGTCATGTCCTTACGGCCCCTGTATACTGAGACCATCAACCTGTGCCGTCATGTCCTCACGGCCCCTGTATACTGAGACCATCAACATGTGAAGTCATGTCCTCACGGCCCCTGTATAATGAGATCATCAACCTGTGCCGTCATGTCCTCACAGCCCCGGTACACTGAGACCATCAACCTGTCACGTCATGTCCTCACGTCCCCTGTATACTGAGACCATCAACCTGTGCCGTCATGTCCTCACGGCCCCTGTATACTGAGACCATCAACCTGTCACGTCATGTCCTCACGGCCCCTGTATACTGAGACCATCAACCTGTCACGTCATGTTCTCACGGCCCCTGTATACTGAGATCATCAACCTGTCACGTCATGTCCTCACGGCCCCTGTATACTGAGACCATCAACCTGTCACGTCATGTCCTCATGGCCCCTGTATACTGAGACCATCAACCTGTGCCGTCATGTCCTCACGGCCCCTTAGACTGAGACCATCAACATGTGAAGTCATGTCCTCACGGCCCCTGTATA
>MUZC01000268.1:374216-387510 GCA_002072015.1 Radix auricularia | reverse complement strand
ACTGAGACCATCAACCTGTCACGTCATGTCCTCACGGCCCCTGTATACTTAGACCATCAACCTGTCACGTCATGTCCTCACAGCCCCGGTACACTGAGACCATCAACATGTGAAGTCATGTCCTCACGGCCCCTGTATACTGAGACCATCAACCTGTCACGTCATGTCCTCACGGCCCCTGTATACTTAGACCACCTACCTGTCACGTCATGTCCTCACGGCCCCGGTACACTGAGACCATCAACCTGTCACGTCATGTCCTTACGGCCCCTTAGAATGAGACCATCAACCTGTGACGTCATGTCCTCACGGCCCCTATATGTTGAGACCATCTACCTGTAGATATCGGTGTTTGTTTTCGCCACCCAGATCTCGCGTTGTTGTTAGGAAGTTTTTGTGTGCCAGCAAGCAGGTGAGCAGTCCATCAAACACACCTGTATGAGATGGCTAGGATCTTAGGGCGAGTCCAACTACGTCACAGTTTTCATGGCAATGTACGATGGCAAATAGATTCAAATTGTTTAACCCTATCTCGAGATAAACAGAAGTCACAGACTCACGGTATTGGACTTAATCCCATGTGTAGGAATTGTATGACGTGTAACTCAAGTGTATGTTATTTTTATGTCAAGCGCAGTGAGTCCAGTTCTTTTCAGGGTACATCGCTGTATAAATTATCAGTTTATTATTATTTTTATAAACAGACGTGTTTGTCACAGTTTTACTATTACATTATACACAGACGTGTTTGCCACATTTTTACTATTACATTATACACAGACGTGTATGTCACAGTTTTGCTATTACATTATACACAGACGTGTTTATCACAGTTTTACTATAACTATAACAATAACAATTCTCCAGCTGCAGTGAACCTCTCAGCCAGTCGGTAGGACCGTGAGCCCGCCTCACAAAAGTGGGCCTGCTAACAGGTTATGTGCGGCATATTTCGACATGTTTGCGATTCAACATAATTTTTAATAATAATAATAATAATAAAATGATAATTAATATAGCGCTGTATCCCAGCAATGAGCCGGGCTCACAGCGCTTTACATGGAGACAACAATACATATATTAATTAAAGAAACATTCATATCATTCTCACTACATAAATGACAATAGGTTACACATCAGCTACGTTAATCATTTAAAGAAATGATGTTTCATTAAATTTCAAAATAAATTTTAAAAAGATGTGTCTTAAGTGCAGTCTTGAAGGACTTAGCAGTTGAAATACTACGGATGTGTAATGGAAGAGAATTCCATTGTTTGGCTGCACAAAAAGAGAATGACCTTTCGCCAAATGTTTTAGTTTTTGTCTTAGGAACACAGAGAATGCGTGTATCTGCAGAAGAGCGTAGCTGACGACTTGGTGAGTAGACCGACAAAAGTTCAGTAAGATATGAAGGGCATGAGTCAGAAAAGAAGTTGTGACACAGAAAGGCCAGTTTGTAATCAATTCGGGCTTCCACATCCCTGATCTAAAATCATCATTTGTGGCTTCCACATCACTGAACTAAAATCATCATGTGTGGCTTCCACATCCCTGATCTAAAATCATCATGTGTGGCTTCCAAATCACGGGTCTAAAATCATCATGTGTGGCTTCAACATCGCTGATCTAAAATCATCATTTGTGGCTTCCACATCACTAGTCTAAAATCATCATTTATAGCTTGCTAAAATGTATTCTTTTGATAGTGAGCAAAGCAAACGATATCTTCCAAATGACCTGACTCTTTGTCTTTGTAACTACTATGCCTAATTTCCACTGTTAGTACGATTATTTTATTACGTGAATACCAAACTCTGATAAACTATGTACATTAATGGAGTGCTGCGCGTACTTCCTCAAGTGGCACAACGCTGTTGTTTATTTCATTGAACGTTATAATTTTTCTTTATCATTGTTGTTATAAAAACTCTGACCACCTATTATACATGGGTAAATTCTGAGAAAAGTTTAGTGTAGCCGAGTGTGGCTAAGTTATAAATAAAATAAAGTCCCCGTCACTTATTTACGGATATTCACATGTTTATTTCATCAATCCAAAAAAAAAACAAAAAACAAAAAACACATCAACAAATCCGTCCTCGCTCTAAGCTATTCCAACGCTTGGTCATGTCATTATTTCAACCTTTAGTGATACTATTATCCCAAAACTTAATCATGCCATTATTCCAACTTTTATTCATGCCATTATTCCAACCCTTAGTCATGCCATTATTCCAACCTTTAGTGATACTATTATCCCAACCCTTATTCATGCCATTATTCCAACCTTTAGTGATACTATTATCCCAACCCTTAGTCTTGCCATTATACCAACCTTTAGTGATACTATTATCCCAACCCTTAGTCATGCCATTATTCCAACTTTTATTCATGCCATTATTCCAACTGTTAGTGACACCATTAATCCAGACTTTAATTACAGGCCAGATGATACGTGTCAAATTTTAGACTATTCATCTCCTGGGCGTTGTGTCTGAATCCATTACATGCGGTCAGTTGGCACGTTGGACACGAGCTGATCACGCCACTTGAGGGGATCAATTATCGATTTAAACGCTCAGGGGTGCTCAAATTATGGCCAGAGCCATTATCTTGTCGTGCGTCTCAACCTGTCCTGGGAGTTGAATGTCAAGTCAACCATACCAGCTATTTATGGACCTTTGATGTCACGTGACACACCTTAACTTGAAATACTTTTGACAGCAGAGTTAGTTTTTATTTTAAAAAATATTAATTTAGAGCCTTTTTGTGTGCGATAGCTTAATATTTTAATTTCAACTGAAATAAGTTTACTTCCATTTATCGTTCTACCTTTCAACACCTTTCAATTCTGGAGAACCCACTTCCATTAATAACAATACTGTGTCAATCAGTCCGGTACAATGCCATCTACAGAAAATTTTGTCACTTTTTAAAAATGTTTATCAATTTATTTTTTATTTATTTATTTTTCTTTTAATGAAAGCTTTTAATTAAAACGCTCACTTCATATTTCCCTTGTTCCTTCAATATAATCTCTGAAATGTATTTTTCCACTGCTTTTTTTTTTGTTCCTTGATTTAAATGTCTTACACGCATTTATCCATCCCTGTAGATTCTTCCAAAATCACGTGACGTCATTTATTTGTGATGTTACTTCTTCCTGACGAAGAAAATTGGCAAAACAACATAGATTCTATGTCATGTGCAAAATCTTCTTTACCAATATATCTTGTGTTCACGACTTTACCGTTTTCAAAATACATTTTCTAGGATGCCCGCGTTCGTGACTATAGTAAGTCCTAATCCGATTGGGGGGGGGGGGTCCCTTCTAGGTCAGCGGAGGACTTTCTTAGCGTTAGTCAGTCACCATTCTTATTGGACTCGATCCCTCGCCCCTCAGCTTGTGAGGCGAGCGCACAATTGACGTCGCAATTCTATCGCGATTGTACAATTTCTAAAATAACTTAACATGACTGGATCATTTCTAAAATATTTTACGGCTATTTATGACCGTGTCATTTCTAAACTACCTTGTTTTTGTAATTCTTCAATGTAAATATATTTTATTAATTTTTTTCAGGATTACCGTTAAAATGTGTGTTTAAGAATGTAGAACTTCTTAAACACTTTGTACCCACTACTGTGCCTATGCTAATATACATCGCGTTCTTTTATTGTGCCTCTGTTTATATACTTCATGTTCTACTATTGTGCCTCTGTTTATATACTTTATCTTCTACTACTGTGCCTCTGTTTATATACTTTATCTTCTACTACTGCGCCTCTGTTTATATACTTCATGATAAACTACTGTGCCTCTGTTTATATACTTTATGATAAACTACTGTGCCTCTGTTTATATACTTCATGATAAACTACTGTGCCTCTGTTTATATACTTCATGATAAACTACTGTGCCTCTGTTTATATACTTCATGTTCTACTAGTTTGCCTCTGTTTATATACTTCATGTTCTACTAGTTTGCCTCTGTTTATATATTTCATGTTCTACTACTGTGCCTCTGTTTATATACTTCATGTTCGACATTTTGCCTCTGTTTATATACTTCATGTTCTACTAGTTTGCCTCTGTTTATATACTTTTTGTTTGACTAGTTTGCCTCTGTTTATATACTTCATGTTCTACTAGTTTGCCTCTGTTTATATACTTTTTGTTTGACTAGTTTGCCTCTGTCATTTCCCTTAATGTTTCTTATGCCACTGTTTGACTTTGTTACAGCCTCTATGGATGAGAGTGACATTGGCAGTTTAGAGGCGTCAAGTACTTCTCAAGATTTTAACGTGAGAACCATCGACCTGAGAGATCTCAGGGGCAAAGGTAGGAATATAACTGCTCCCACTTTAACTAACAAATGAAATATGTGCTCATATGGTTTAAACGGAGTCTATGTTGTGAAATGTTTCGTTTTTCACAGTGATTCAATAAATTATTGCGAAAAAAAAGGACATTTGAAGTTAATAATAATTTTTAGGGAAAAACAAATTTAAAAAATTTTTGAATGAAACGAAATATAAATAATATCTGGCTGAGACTTTCAAAGTAGATAAAACATTCCGACTTGTCTTTTTATTTAAACGAAAACAAGCACAGGTGCACTGTTCATTTGATCACTAAAATAAACAAACATTAAATTAAATAACTTTTTAAGAAACCACAAAGTTTATCTGTAATCAATTATCTTTTTAACGAGCCATTCACTAACGAGCCCACACTTTCGTTTCTTTAAATTTAGATTTAATTAGAAACGTGAGTGTAGCGTGGAGCGTTTTATTTTCTAGTTTGTACTTATTTTTGGGCAATCCGGAATGTTTTTTGTATTTTTCCTATCAAATAAACAAACGGCAATTTGCATATGGTCTGGACTACATTACGAAAGATTAAACGGTATCTTAAGATTAAAGGTGTCTTAAAATTTAAAGCTATTTGTCATCAAATTGTCTTGTGATTAAAATGTGTCTTTTAACCAATGTGTATCGTGTGTTTAAAAGTGTCTTGAAAAAAAGTTTTCGTGAATATAGGTTGTGTTTTGACTTAAGTGTTTTGGAATTAAAGGGTTATTGAGAACAGCAAACGTAAGAAAATGCAGTACTTTGACATAGGAAATAGGTTGGGTGTTCATGCCCCAATGACACCCGTTAGCTACGCCACAAACCCAATAGCATTCCACGAAATAGTTGATGCACATATTTAACTTGTTTATACAAAGCAAATCCTCTGAAAATTCATCACAAAATATTTGACAGATCATCAAGTGAAACATTATATACCGACCAGTTTTATGTTTTCAAAGACTTGCAAATATTTTTTTTATTGGTATTAAGGAAATCGTGTGTTTGCACGTATGTGTCAAATCGTGCAGCTAATGGCAGCGATTATGTTGTTACGTCTTTATCTATTTTTTCCCTTCGCTTCAAAGTACGAGCGCAGTTTCTTGGTGCATTCCTAAACACAAAAATAAAACATGGCTAATGTTTGAGGTTTGACGTGTTCCTTTTTGAGCACCGCTTCTCGCTTGGTGTGTTGAAACATCTTTCTGAGACTGCCTTTCACCGGGCGGTTGGGAACACTTTTTTGAGAACCGCTTCTCACTTGGTGTGTTGAAACATCTTTCTGAGACTGCCTTTCACCGGGCGGTTGGGAACACTTTTTTGAGAACCGCTTATCACCGGGCGGTTTGGAACACTTTTCTGAGAACCGCTTATCAATGGGTGGGCTGGAGCATCCTTGTGAGAGTCGTTGACAGAATTGTAATCAAGGGGTGACAACCGCTGAGGGCCACCATTAGGCCTGTTGCCATCAATCTTAGACGAGGCCAAATAAAGCCTTGCGCACAACGTGATGTCGTCTGCTGCGGTCAGATGTGGCCACGTCAGATTACAGCCTTCTTGAAATTCACTTCCGCTTTCCCTTAAACTCCTAACAGTGCATTGAAGAAGCTGCGATAGACTGCCTGATATTGGTCTACACATACAAGGATGCACGGTGTTCAACGGTGTAAAACAAAACTCGCTATTCTAAGCTTTTTATAACGGAATGTCCTATGATAACCTATCGATATCAGAATGTCTCATGTTAAGCAATCAATATCAGAATGTCATAAGTTAATCTATCGGTATTAGAATGCCCTATCTTAAACTGTCAATAACAGATCATCCGTGTTAAAGTATCGGCAACAGAAATCTCAATTAAAAATATCGCTACAGTTTAAACTACTAACAAAATTAAGTGACCATCCGACGAGACCATCTGACGTGACCATCTGACGTGACTATTTGACGTGACCATCTGACGTGACCACCTGACGTGACCATCTGACGTGACTATTTGACGTGACCATCTGACGTGACCACCTGACGTGAACACCTGACGTGACCATCTGACGTGACCATCTGACGTGACCATCTGATGTGATCACCGGACGTGACCACCGGACGTGACCACCGGACGTGACCAGCTAAGAAGACCAACCAAGGAGGACTTTGTGACTCTAGCGTTTATAATATGTTAAGCTTCTTTGGAAAATACTTTGGATCTCTGCCTCGATGCCGTCCTACAACTACGAAGACAACTCTTGCTCACCGCTGTCAAAACACTGATATAATTATTAACAAAACATGAATTGTGTTCGCTGAATATTTTTACTCTATTTCAGTCTAACAAATGATGATGTATTATGCAATGCTTTTAGATGATTCATATTTTTATCGTATCTTTATTTTAATTTTATCTTAAAAGTGCCACGGCTTTAAATTAATTTAGAAATCAGAGATTCAAATTTTTCTTCCAGTGGGAATGTTTGGGAAGTGTGCGTTATCGCGTAATTAAAAATGTGGGGCGCCTTTTTTAAAAAAAAGTTTCGTACGTAAATGAAAGTTACAAGTCTGTACCTGTAAAGAATATCTAAAAGTCTAATGACGAGTGTAATCTCATGTCAGCAAAAAATCGGATAAAACTTTGTCTCTAAGGGTAGAGTGAAATCCGATTGTGAACTGAACCGAAAGGGAAAGTGGTTAAAACTAGGGCTAAACCGATACTCGGCCAAATTTCGTAAGCTTGGAAATACTCGACAATCGGTCGCGCTAGTGATGCCGATGCCGAGTATTACGTAATTGCTCCAATAGCAAAGATGCACGCAGAATCGCATGCCTAAAACATTGCGTTTGGTATCGAATAACAAATTGTACCGTGCGCAGACTTGCCATTGACAACCTTTCGTCCTTCAACCTTATTTTGATTCTATTACTATTGCTTTGTTATCATTGTTTCATTCATAATATCTGCCCATGTGCAAAAGCCATTTAACTATTGGTGAAAATAAATTATAAGTCAACGTTGAAGGTTTTTTAAGTATATATTTAAAACAAAATATAAATATATGATAATTTTATTCATAGCATAGATCTTGAAAATAAAATCCTAATTAAAACGAGAGAAAAAATTGTGAAACAAACATCGGAATTGAGGTCACAAAATGTAGGTTAATACGTCTTCAAGTACTCGGTATCGGTACTCGGTATCGGCAAAACATGGCCAGCTTTACTCGGAACTCAGAAAAAAAATATTAATCGGTACACCCCTAGTTAAAACCCCATGTATGCCAACATTTAAAGAAAATGTGATACTTGTTTGACAATGATAAATATGACAATACACATGTAGATGTACGAAATGTGGTACTTGTTTGACAATGATCAATATGAAAATACACATGCCACATATAGGTGTACAAAATGTGATACTTGTTTGACAATGATAAATATTACAGTACACATGTAGGTGTACAAAATGTAAAGTAATTGTATAACAGGAAAGTTCTGATTATTTAAAACATGACATGAATAAAAGATGTGGAATCTTTTTTTTCAAACATTTCCCGATGGTGCACATGTCTTCTGTGTGGTTGATAAATTTTTGTTATCACGTGTGTTGTTATTGTGATGACGTTTACTTCAGTATTGTTGTTCGTGAGTAAACATTGAGGTAATGAAAGTGTTACAATGTGTAGACACCGTCTCTGTAACAATTGCTATCCCATCTATGCCCAGTGTTACAATGTGTAGACACTATCTCTGTAACACTTGCTATCCCATCTACCCCAAGTGTTACAATGTGTAGACACCGTCTCTGTAACAATTGCTATCCCATCTATGCCCAGTGTTACAATGTGTAAACACTATCTCTGTAACACTTGCTATCCTATCTACCCCAAGTGTTACAATGTGTAGACACTATCGCTGTAACACTTGCTATCCCATCTACCCCAAGTATTACAATGTGTAGACACCGTCTCTGTAACAATTGCTATCCCATCTACCCCAAGTGTTACAATGTGTAGGCACTATCTCTGTAACACTTGCTATCCCATCTACCCCAAGTGTTACAATGTGTAGACACTATCTCTGTAACACTTGCTATCCCATCTACCCCAAGTGTTACAATGTGTAGACACCGTCTCTGTAACACTTGCTATCCCATCTATGCCCAGTGTTACAATGTGTAGACACCATCTCTGTAACACTTGCTATCCCATCTATGCCCAGTGTTATAATGTGTAGACACCATCTCTGTAACAATTGCTATCCCATCTACCCCCAGTGCCCGACAGTACATCCGACACACCAGAGGAGTCTAACACGTCAATGGAAGTGCTGGGGGCCCCGACCATCAATGTTGAGGAGATACAGCGACGCATGACGGAGAGCTTCTCCAGAAAGATGCAGGTAGAGATTTTCTATCTATTTTTAGCTCAGGTCACCTTAACCTGGATGGCATATTTCAATATACTATCTGTGCCTCGATTTTTTCTTATCTAATAAATCTTGTCATACTGATGAAATCAGAACATTGGACTAGAATAGGTGAGCAGGTAACGATGGGAAAAGATCAGAGATATAGAAGTGGCATGTGATCCGACTTTTTGAGAGACCGGGAGATTAGAGATGGTGAATACAGAAGATATGGAATTAATAAGTTCATGCTGGCAACACAGAGCACGTGCCAAAAGTTCTGACAAGAAAAGGGCTTATCTTAAGATGTAAACTGGTGGGATTGGGGGGAGGGGTGGGTGGGGGTGATTTCATTTTTGTTGTGTTGACTCACTGGGTTTGTAGGCCATGTGTGTTGTATCTTATGTGTTTCATGTGTGTAGTATCTTATGTGTTCCATGTGTGTTGTATCTTATGTGTTCCATGTGTGTTGTATCTTATGTGTTCCATGTGTGTTGTATCTTATGTGTTTCATGTGTGTAGTATCTTATGTGTTCCATGTGTGTTGTATCCTATAAGTGCTATTCTTGTTCTTTATCACGTGAGCTGTGTGTTTTGTCTTTCGTGTATTCCCTGTGTGTTGTCTCGCATCTGTGTCCTGTGTGTTGTCTCCCATCTGTGTCATGTGTGTTGTCTCCCATCTGTGTCATGTGTGTTGTCTCCCATCTGTGCCCTGTGTGTTGTCTCCCATCTGTGTCATGTGTGTTGTCTCCCATCTGTGTCATGTGTGTTGTCTCCCATCTGTACCCTGTGTGTTGTCTCCCATCTGTGCCCTGTGTGTTGTCTCCCATCTGTGTCATGTATGTTGTCTCCCATCTGTGCCCTGTGTGTTGTCTCCCATCTGTGACATGTGTGTTGTCCCTCATCTTTTGCCATGTTCTCTGTATCGTGTTTTTTTATGTGGTTTTAGATGGTTTTATGTGAGTTAAATCACCCTTTGGTGTAGATGGTTTTATGTAAGTTAAATCACTCTTTGGTGTAGATGGTTTTATGTGAGTTAAATTACCCTTTGGTGAGGATGGTTTTATGTGAGTTAAATCACTCTTTGGTGTAGATGGTTTTATGTGAGTTAAATCACTCATTGGTGTAGATGGTTTTATGTGAGTTAAATCACTCTTTGGTGTAGATGGTTTTATGTGAGTTAAATCACTCTTTGGTGTAGATGGTTTTATGTGAGTTAAATCACTCTTTGGTGTAGATGGTTTTATGTGAGTTAAATCACTCTTTGGTGTAGATGGTTTTATGTGAGTTAAATCACTCTTTGGTGTAGATGGTTTTATGTGAGTTAAATCACTCTTTGGTGTAGATGGTTTTATGTGAGTTAAATCACTCTTTGGTGTAGATGGTTTTATGTGAGTTAAATCACTCATTGGTGAGGATGGTTTTATGTGAGTTAAATCACTCTTTGGTGAGGTTGGTTTCATGAATATATGTATGATTTATAGTGTCTTGTCGTAATGTAAACTTTGCGCTTGTTGTATGTGGGGGGTGTCATACGTGTTGTATGGGTAAAATTATGTATTTCAAATTGAGTATAATCTAAATTGCTCTAATTTTACTCCCTGGGAGGAATCCTTTCATTTGATTCCTTCATAATTGTCTGCCAAGGAGTAATGGGGCCGTCCATAAAGACGTCACGCGATTTTGGATGATTTTTCGCCCCCACTCCACCTCGACACACTTCGTTACAAAAATTTTGACCCCCACCCCCTCTAATATGACGTCATAAAGCTTTGATCAACCTCCCCCCCCCCCTCATTAAAAGCCGTCTTTTCTAATTGAAAATAATTTAAAATGTTTTATATTACTCTTTTAACATTTAAATATGTAGTTGGTGGAAATATATGGAAAAGACGTAAACAGGGTAAGGGTTAGCCTGCAGTCTTACCCCTCATTTTGTTTGGTGGAAGTCTGCACTCTAATATCGTAACAAGCGTGAAGCCGTGTAAAAAGTCATTAAATAAATTGCAAGCAGTCAAATATTTAAGTGGAATTTTTATTTTAAAGTTGTTCACGTGACGTGACATTTCTTAAACATCCCCTCCCCCCCCTGGTCACACATCGTCACAGATGAGTGANTGTAGCCTATATAACAGTCATGCTGTTTGTGTCACTATGTAGCCTATATAACAGTCATTCTGTTTGTGTCACTATGTAGCCTATATAACAGTCATGCTGTTTGTGTCACTATGTAGCCTATATAACAGTCATGCTGTTTGTGTCACTATGTCAAACTTGACTATGTTGAATGTTTCACTTATGTCAATGTTATAATTCAATTGGTCTTTCAGATGACATAAGTTTGGCAATAGTTAAAGTAAAAAAGATCTTCGTGTGATCTGGCGATCATTTATTTCAAGGGACCAGGCCGGGTCACAAATGTTCAGTGTTAAGAAATTCATTTTCATGGTCAGAATGTTAAATCTTTGAGTCTACTCTATTTTTAACCCAACTGTCTTGTAAAAAAAATCGGTGTATCAAGTAACTTGAAAGATAAACACCAATATAGTAATTTGCCAGATAAATAGTAAATATCACGTAACTTGCCAATGAATAACAGATTTTAAATATAATTGCCAGATAATGAAATGAGGAAGTCACGCTGTAAACATAATTTGCTTTTAAATCACTACTTCAGTTCGAGTCACTTGCAGATAAATATCAGTTCAAGTAACCTTCGAGATAATCGGTTACTCGTGCCACTTGCCAGATAAGCTGTTGCTCAAATCCCCTGCTGGATAATCAGTTGTTCAAGTCACTGTCCAGATAAACTGTGGCTGAAATCTGCTGCCAGATAATCAGCAGTTTTAACTAACTTGCCAGGACATCAGTGGTTCAGATCACTTGCCAGTTTGTCCCAGAACAGCTTGACCTGCACGTCATCCGCTTGGTCTTGTGGGTACAGCGTGTACGTGTTATTCCGTATGTGGTACAGCAGGTCTCTGCCCAGCTCGTTTTTGGGAATGGATTCTTTCAGTAAGAACACGAGCACCGGTCTCCCAGTGTGGACGGACTCCATGTTGGCCATCTTGAATCAAGGTGGAGGAATGACAAAGAAAAAAACAACGTTTATTGCATTGTATTTAAACATTTGGAAAGTCTGACTAGTCAATATTTATTTAGCCCATCGGTTTGAACGGCAAACCAAAGGGAGTTAACCATTAAACTATATTTCTTTCGCCTTGTAGGTCAAAGGGGTGCGATTAGCTTTAAATTATTAACGCGACCGCTATAATGAAATAAACCTTTGCCCTGTAACACGGGCCATTACAAGCAGCTTGAGGTGAAAGCTAGAACTGACGTCGTTGAAGTAGACTAGTATAAACGTGCCTATAGCTGTCACATTCCACAACTTTATCGTGTAGCTGAGCGAAAAGGACACGTTTTTATATTAAAAGAAGTTGGTTCCCATCCCGCTCCAGTAGTTGACCACGCCCTAACGCTAGCCCTACGCCCCTGGGCAACATTCAATAATGTATTCTCTATGGAAGTTGATCATTAACCATCTTTTTACCACGTTTTTCTTAGTTTGCTTTCTTGTCTGTCTTTCCGGGGCAAAAATTGAATTCCTTTTTTGAACCACTTCTGATCATCCAATTTTGATGAAATTTTGCATGCATACTTGATTCACATGACAATTTAATATTTCATTAATTATAGTACTCAATTCTACTTAATTATAGTAGAATTAAATTATATTTTTCCTTATATGGAATAACTAATCAAATGTCATTTGAACCACTTCTGATCATCCAATTTTTAATATTTTGTAATAGTAATAATTACTAATAGCATTGTTAATTTGGAAAAAGTAACTTATGGCGACATGTCCTCGGTAGTATAGTGGTAAGTATCCCCGCCTGTCACGCGGGAGACCGGGGTTCGATTCCCCGCCGGGGAGGCATTCTTGTCTGTCTTTCCGGGGCAAAAATTGAATTCCTTTTTTGAACCACTTCTGATCATCCAATTTTGATGAAATTTTGCATGCATACTTGATTCACATGACAATTTAATATTTCATTAATTATAGTACTCAATTCTACTTAATTATAGTAGAATTAAATTCTATTTTTCCTTATATGGAATAACTAATCAAATGTCAATGATTTCTTGTGTTTTCCGGAAAATGTTTCGTTAAGCAGGCATGTAAATCTCAACAGACAATTTATGGGATTAGATTGTCTGTTTTGAAATTGATTATATGTTTAATATTTAAATGTGATCTAAATATAATAGCTTAGATTAATAATATATATATATAAAAGCTTTTTAAAACACCACGTTTTTCATTTGAACTAAAAAGTATAAAATAAAAATATTTTTAAAAAAGTTTTAAAGATACCACGTTTTGTGAACTAAAAAGAAGAAAATAAATTTTTTCTTGGGCTATGTTGGAACTTCCCTTCCCCTGGGCTGAGCCAGAACTGTTTTGTTGGATGCACATTGTGGACATTTTGTACATACACACTCTTACACACCAAAATATTTTCGAACTAAAAACGT